>JAQFZH010004189.1:0-12353 GCA_034695485.1 Entomobrya nivalis
CACACCTCAACCGCTAGGTTCCCACACCTGGAAAAAAGGGTTATTTAAGACACGCGAAGGAGTACATTTTGCGACAGGTTATTTACACTTCAGTAAGAAAACCGCTTTGTTTTAAACTCATCACAGAAAAAAATCGAAATTCTGCAGAATTAATACAGAAACTTGAAAAAATCTAGAAAATACACAATTTATGTAAATGCTCTGTAAAATTTCATTTATGGAGAGGCATTTTTTTAAATCGTATAATAAATAACTAGAAAATTATAATTGCTACAAATATTTAATCCTAAAACTAAAATAACCAAGTTCCCTTTGAAAAATATTAACTTTAGTAAAAACAAAAATGTAAAAGTATTTTGAAATGAGCAACAAATAAGATTTATAAAAATATAATAGATTCAATAATTTTTGTTTAAATAATGTCTCTAAAGAACTACCTACGGAATATATTTGGTTTGAAACAAACAAACAATAATTCAAACAGACAAAATATTACCTCGATGAAATATGCGATTTTATTGAGCCAAATGTTAAACGTGTTTGTGTTCCCATTTCCATTGCGATGGAAAAATCATTCGCAAAGTTACAGAGTTTCATATCCCATGCTCAAGATGTTTTGGCTCTCAGTAATATACAAGTTCTTACATGTAACATTTTTAACAATACTTACCATCCTAAATTATTTCAAATTTTATCAATGTGCTCATATATCTATACCAATTGTATTCATTACGAATACGGTACTGGTTCTTTCATCAATAAGCGACGTCATCTTTATTTTAACCGCAGATGAAATTGTCAACAATTTTAACTGGTCACATCAAATGTTTAAAATGCACCTGGCGGATTTTAAAATTGGTAAGAAAGTCATAATAAATATTTCAAAAATTATAATATATATTGTAAATGAATATTTATTTATGTTAAATATTTAGGTAGGAAAACGTTAGCATCAATTGCAGAATCAGCTTTTACTGTTTTGATGTTAGGATTTGTGGTCATTGGATCAGCGGCAGCGACATATATCGGGTTTCGTGAATTGGACTCTTTTGTCATATTAGTAAACTGTGTCATTTATCAACCCGTTTCTCAAAATAGTATAGTGTGGATTCTAAACATTTTGCTGTTTATTCATCTTTCTCAAATGGCTGTTATGATGTTTCGTATTTTATCTTTTATGTGCATTTACGCAAGTGGTGTGAAAATCTTCTTAGTGCGTGATTTAATCAGAAAATCTTTAAGCGTGTCTAGAATAAAAATATTTCAAGAAATAGGAATAACAACACGCTGGATTTATATTACAGAAATAGTGCTGACAACATTAGTTCTGGGTGGTGTGTTTTTCCTCACTCTTCTTAGTGCATGCACGCTATATATAGGAATCAAAATAAATAACCCATCATTAGCATTTCCTGCTATGGGAATTGCGTGTTTAGGGTTTATATTAGTTCAAGTGGTTTTTGCACTTGGATGTACATTTTTCAAATTTTCGACCACTTTGCTACGTAAATGGAAAACTGAAGCGAATTTGTATAAGAGATGTGACGTTAATAAGAAAGTTATGGTTAAAATTGTTAGAAGCTTTAATGTAATATCAATGCCTGCTGGAAGTGTTGGGATTATTGATATAGATATTAAAATTAATTACATGGATAAGTTACTTCAAAATATTGTTAGCTCAGTATTGACTTTAAATGATGTGCTAGGTTAATTGTGCAGTTATATTACTGTATTGTAAAATTGAATATTAATGTTGACTGATTTTTTGATTGTGTTTAATTCAAAAACAAATCAACTGAAGAGCAAATGACAAAAGCCATGCAAACTTGTCATTTGTCAAAAGTATTTATAAAATCATGTAACTGAAAATGTTTTCTAAAATCAATTCAAAAACACTAACAAATTAAAATAATCACTTTTGTATTGTAGCAAATATAAAGCAGCTTAACCTCTATTTCCCTATCATAAAATGTTTAACTAATATTTCATTGCATTTCCTTCCTTATTTCGAAATATATTCAGACTTGAGGACTTTATTATTTTCAGCCTTAACTTTCAACAGTTAGGTAACCAAAATTAGTTTAAAGGATCTATAAACAAAAAATTAGATTTTGTTGACAAAAACTCGGTTGAACCAGACAATAATTTCGAAACGATGACTAACAACTAACAATAATAAAATTCAAGAAAACGTAAAAAATATACAAGCCTATTAAGCCATTTTTTCAATCCGAATCAAAATTTTGATTTACATAAACGATTCAACTAAAGAGGTAAATTTGACAAGTATATCCATTTCGTCAAATGAAATTTCGACAAGATTTTTTGAGAAGTAGATTCAGTTTTTTTATTTCTTACCAAAAGTGAACAGTTCAATATATGGGCTACACAAAAAATATCGAGCTGCTGTTTTATATGTGAATTTGCCACGTGTTTCTAATTGCCAATAAAAAATCTAGTCACACAAAAACAGAAAATTAATTCAGCTCATTTCTTGACATTTAAAAATAAATATATTTTTTGATAATTTTTAGGCAGTTTCATGGGTTTTTACCCCTCTTGCCTAAATAAAATGCTTAATTTAGTGGATGGTTAGACGTAACAATTAAGCAAGAGCAATTTAAATTTGACTTTTTTACTATAAACATAACTAATATATAATACACATTGTTTCCCAATTTTTCTATGTAAGCTTACTGTATAGTCTGTTCAAAACTAACATTTTAACAAAACGAAGTTTGGAAAATTCATATTAATTATGTGATTATGTTTTGATTGGTATTATGTATGGGCTCGCTTACGTAATGTTTGGGGTCGAACGGTGTCTTGCGCGTACAAACAGAGGACACACAAGGACAAGGAAAATTATATACTGCTTGCGCGTAAATAAATGTAATGACAAATATGACGAAACCATTACTTTGCATTCAGAATGTTCCTAAACCAAGTGAATGAAGTATGTCCCATCTGAGAAAGGAAACGCCATAATGATTATTTTACTGCCTTTTGGATTGGACTTTTATTAGCAAAGTTGAATTTTTTACACATATATTAATACAACTAACGTGTTAACATTGTGTCACTTACAGAACTGCTCTGGTCACCGCAACACATGATAAAAAGAGTATAGGTTAATTATAAGTAAAATAAGTAAAATGCCTTCTTTAAAAAGTATGACTACACCGTATATAACTATTATACAAATTATCCTAGAGTTACATATTTACGGCTTCCGTTTTTATTTATCTATTTAAAAAAAAATTATCAGCTCTTAACATCCTGTGTGGTTTGACTGCATCTAAATATGCATTTTATGTTGTTCTGTATAAATTTCGTGGAATATTCGTTTCCTCATTTGTTTGCCTACTCATAAACTGATTATAACTGAACTATTTATAAAATCACTATTTACACTTTTGCCAAAGTCAAACTGTTTAAGTAAAATTATAAACAGAATTGGATATGCTACAAAGTATTTTAAGCTTGTATTCATTATTATCAGGGAAAAACTAAATTAACTTTGCATATATTTATTTAATACTAATAGCTCTATACATAAGTACTGTAAAGTAAATATGTATTTGTTTATTAATCCAGGATTTGATTTCTTAAATAGCTCTAAGCTATCATCATGAATTTTTAATATCGATAGGCTTCTGACGGACTGACAGGCTAAAATATCTGGACAAACACAATAAAAACTATTGTCGATTTTTTTCATTTACGTGGAATGTACTACACAATATTCGTATGCTTAACTTTGAAGATTTATTACACATTATCAAGTGTCAAAGTACGAAATAGGATACACGTAGTCTGTAGTTCACTTATCTTCGTGGACCAGCTACGACTTCCGCATCTTATCTCTTCCCTTTCCTGTTTTTAATGTAAATGATAACAATTTAGAGTGTATTCCTGGAGTGCAGAAGTAAAAAACTTTCGTTCTCTTTATCTACATATTACGAATATGGGACTTCCTCTGCCACAGGAATGTTACTAGATTGACATGTAATTGAACACTTCAGTCTTCATTTGGGTAGTAACTCAGGCAGTCAAACATAGACATATCAGTCTCAGCTTTTGATATTATTATACACAATGGCAAACCCAAGTAACATGACTTGGGTATTTCTTTTAGCAGTTTTGCATACTTCAGTATTCCAATTTGGAAAATGTTCTGTCAGTTCAATAGCACAAAGAAAATTTCAAATTCCACAAGTTTTTGGTCAAAACTTGACTGGTGAAATAGACATGGTTCTCAAAGAGAAAAACTTCAATTACAGAAGAGCCATAAAAGAAGCACTTGGAAAATCCCAAATTGTATATTATGAAAGCGGTAATTACTGAAAACTCCATAAAAAATAACAAACATATTAAAACTACAAATATGGCACGCAAATATTTATAACTTAGATAAAATGAAATTTTAACACTTTTTTATGAAACAGATATTTTGCTGAACGAAATACAAGAACTCATTCCAGTTATTGACTTACTGAACGATCTTTCATCGGAGGAATCCCTACCGGTAAAAATTACTCTTTCACTTCCCTATCTAAACAAAACTCATGGTTTGTTTCTTTCACATCGTTTGGAAGATATTTACTATAACTTGGACACTAATATTACTGCTACTAATAAAACAAAACTACTTAATTCACTGGCATCAATCACACTTGGTTTCGTGTCGCAAATCGGTTATCGAAGTTCAATATTTAGTTATGGAGTTACCCCACCAAACGATTTCAAGTTGGTGAATTACGTGAAAAACTTCATTTATTTATATTTCGGACGTTTGGCGATACCAGTCGGGGTCATGTTCAATCATAATATGATGTACAACGATTTTGTTATTGGGGAGATTTCACAAGCGGATTTTACAATTTTTAATTTCGAACTCGATCTGAGCTCCTATTTCCCAGTATTCATGGAAGTGTACGACGTCATAAATTATTTACCTATTGTTCCAAAAAACGCAACTCTGCTAATAGCTGGTATTGGCAAATTATCACAAACTGCCAAATATACGTATTTCGATCAGGATTATGACGCACTGATCATGGCTGTTTGTGCATCATCTCAGTACCAAAATGCAACGGAAACATTTTTCAGCAAAATTAATCAAAGGTCAAATCAACTCTTCAACTACGTATCATTAACCTTGGCAGACATGGAAAATCGGGATGTTATTCTGGGAAGTGCATTACAAAATTCATCAAGTGAGCTTTTTGCAAAGAACGTTTCCCGTGTTCAATTGATTGTTCCTTTCATTAAATTGGATGAGACGAGAATAGAGGTTTTTGATTTGAAGGAACAGTTTACAAAGTGGAGTAGTGAATATGAAAGTGTATTGTTGGATGAAAGTAAGTAATTTTTTTGTTCAAATTATTACCTCTTATATTTATATTGATCCGGGAATGAATGCTTACAGATATTCCATATTTTATTTCTGTATAACTACTCATTAAATATTACCTTTAGATGCCTTGTTTTTTTGGACCGAATGGGACTAGTAAAACTTTGTGTCATGAGTAGGTGCATATATTTATCGGGTTTAGATCATTATGTCAACAAGTTCATAAAAACAAGATAAGAAGTTACCTTATTGCAAGATAGTGATTTTGAATTAGTAAATTTTCACCACCTAAAATCTTTAGTTATCTTCGTACTATAATGTGGGCTATTTGAAATTTCTGATTTCACAAAGCGGTTAAATCGGTTGTCAATTGAAATGTAAATTTTAAATTGTACTAATATTGATGTCTTTCCCCAATTTTTGCAACGCAGGATCATGGAGGACATTAGCACGTTTTCAACTTGATCTGGAAGACAGTGGGCTTATCTGCAACGAAACGGCAATGCAAAACAACCAACAAAATTCCCTTAAAGTTTTTGTTCATTTTACAGTTGGAATTGCAACCCAATGGAGTGTGCTGAAAAAATACATGGATCATCACATACATCAATATGCCCAAATAGGACAAATATCTATGGAAGCAATAATATTTCACGAACAAGATGTAACCAAATCTCTGGAAATTCAAAAGTTTCTAACATCTGCAAAAAGAAAGTACAAAATAGGCTGCTCGGTCCAATATGAATCGATACACAAAATATTTCGTAACTTTACCAATTATGGTGGGATGATTAATGAAAACACGTTTAAAATGGAATCCGAAAAATCATTATGTCAGCCAGTTTTTCCTTTGCTCGATATTATAATTTGGTATGCACCACAACAAGAAAAAACTGAAGGTTATCGATATTTAGGTAAAAGATTGGTCAGTGCTTACAGCGATATATTTTTAACACGAGCTGTTTTTCAGAAGGATTTCCCACACATAAAAGTTTATATTCACTTTCATTCTAATTTTGATAAACGGATTCTAGCTAATGTATTTGATGTCCCAATTATTGTACCATCTGAACAGATTTTGTACTGAAGGACACAAAAAAACTCCCAGGTAAGCCAATCTAATTATTTAGGTGATAAATTTGATTAATACTTTTAGGACATTAACCAAACTTGTACTAAGAGTATTTGGTGTTGCATAAATAAAAATAAAAATTCAATTAATAACTATGAAATTATTTTACTAGATGTAGTGTAATTAATAAAATTTTATTTCTCTCAAGTATACGAAAATGTGTTGAGATTTTGATTGATTTCTCTCGACTCTACATTTTTGCAATATATTTATTTTCTACAAATTCAAGTTAATATTTATTTTTCTTAAAACACTAGTTCACACATGTGGCACACTTGATGTTTACTATATCCACAGATATTTTTCAAGTTCAATGTTTATTTTGTGGAGTGCATACTACTACAAATTACAACAATTAGGTTTTTGAATTGATCTTATTCTTATATTTCTAGTATAGATACAAGGTGAATCTTACCTAGTTGGTCGTTTATAATTTAAATATTAGCAAAACATTTGTAACCACATCAGTTAAAACTCTTAAATAATTTATAACAGCATCTGTGGTAAACGCAAATCTATGCCCACAGTTTACTGGTAACGGTTGCATAGCTCGCCACATTTTCCAAATATATCCTGTTCTTCCTCTCCTAAACGAATGATGCTGTTTTAAATTTTCTTCAATTAAAATCACACTTTTATTCCGAAACGTTGCAAGCAAAATCAGTAAATTCACCATAATAAAAGTACCAACCACAAACCCACAGAAGGCAAGAAAAGAAAGAAAAAATGGTATCACATGGTAACAATTGACGGCTATCCACAACATTATACTAAAAACTATTAAAGAAAAGACTACTACAATCAAAGCAATATTATTGTTGGTTGGTGATGCTATGCTATACAATAGAAACAACTGTCGATAGCTACGTAATGTGACGTGGCTCATGTGACCTAGTTTAGAAATTTTAATAATCGCCGATAAATATCCATCTGTTGATAAAAATATGGCATAGGAAAGAAAAACATCTAAGGTAACATCTCGCATAGCCATTAGGTCATAGCAAAACTGTGTAAGCATTAGTGATATTGACCAAGTAAACCAGTTATCTAAATTAAAGCAAAGCTCTTGAAACACCACAAACCAGAAATCGGCGCTAAGATATCGAAAAAGTATTGGTACCATAAACCCAATGAATATAATTACAAGCACAAGAGTTAGCAATAGCAAACCAGGAATGTCTTTTAGAAATTTTGGTGTGTGCACATTTGTATTTGAATTAATGAACTTGTTCACTGCTCCTGGGAAATGATTTCTATCGAGAAATATTTGAACTCTTACTAAAAAGCATATGCAAAACATCCAGACGAAACTTAAAAGTAGATTCGCAAACTGAAGAATATCAGTAGTGTTGTAGGGTTTTGAGGTGTATAGTTGTTTGTGAAAAAAGGAGTACCACATCAAAATGTAAACAGGGATATTAAAGATCACAACAGTGGCAAATTTAAGATTAGAGGGAGGAATCAAATTCGGCATTTGGTTTGATGTGTCATGCAAATCTAATCCAAAATTTGGGGTGTTTTTGTACTTTAAACGGTAGATTCGAAGGGCTAGCTTGAACAGTGGAGTGATCCAAGCAAATGGTTGGATTACAGTGAATTTAAAGTGAAATACATTATTGGAACTCATTTTGGGCAACTTGTTTGTTATGCGATTTTTTCAAACCAAATAATGACTAGTTAGCTAGTTTTTTTTCACGATTTTTAGTTTTGCTATTTACGCTTCTTTGGTCATGTTAGAGAAAAGGACACTTTGTACACACATCTGCCCTACTTTATTCGACATAAACCATTAAACTAGCAAAAACTCTATATTAGACAACTGGTATTTTAACTTTAAGTAAAGATCCATATCATCCATCAAAAATCCATATGTATGACTTGATGAGTATTGACTGTTGATAAGTTAAATTTGTAAGACTTTAGTAAAAAAACTGGTACTGAAATTTTAATCGGCTTGTCGAACCTAGTTTATAATTCGAAATAAACTTGCCGAATTGCACGTTGTAGAATTTTATTACAGGAGTGGTTTTTGAAGATTATCCCAGAATCTACTGGTTTATCAAAGTTTTTATAAAAAACTGTTATCAAATATAGCACACCTTAAGCTAAAGGTCAGATCAAATTGAAATTGCGAATTTAACAATAAGTAAAGTGATTAACTAAAAAATAACAAGTTGAGTAATTGCCAGCAAAATTTGAGAAAAAGGAAGCCAAGGCGTTTTTTTCTGAGCATAATCATAATATTGATTTGATTTAGCGATACAACTAAACAGAAAAATTTGACAAGTTAATCTAGTTCATGAAAAGAATTGTCGACAAGATTTAATTTTTCGAAAAGTAGAATCCGTTTCCCATTTTTAACAAGAGTGAACTGTTCAAAAAATCGGCTACCAAAACATTGAACGGGTCTCCTTTTTATATATGGGAGTTTGCCACGTGTTTGTACTTGTCATTGAAAAAACTAGTTCCGAAAAAAACAATTTAATAATTCAACAAGGTTTTTACATTTAAAATTTCACAATATACTTTACGAATTTTCAGCTATTTTCATGGATTTTTACCAACTTGCCCAGATAAAGTACTCAATTTGAGTATATGATTAGACGTACTAAGTTATAGCATGGCTTTGTATAAATATGGGTAATGTATAATATAATATAATGTAGTCAAAACTAAACTATAATACACCTTGCGTTCCGAATTTCCTTTATAAGTTTATATTTTACCGATTAGGAATTGTAGTAAAACATATGTAATCGATTATACATAACAATCAATTGGTAGACAAGGCATGTCTTCTAGTAACAAGTTATTTGGTACTATTTTAAGCGTTATTAAAAACTTCGAGACTGTTTCTGGACTAATTTAGACTATTTGTCAAAACAATTGAAGGAACGCATGAAAAATAACTCACAATTTAAACCTTTAAATCTTCATTTGTAAAGCGAGCAGAGATAGGAATGTTTACGTGCGCATGTAACAAGTTCACGCAACTTGGAAAATGAATTAAAAGATACACTAATTTGACCTACTAATAAGCCAAATGTGTTCCATAAGTTAAACAAACAGTTTGAGTTTTATTCTATCTACAGTATGTTCTAAAATTTGGCCTTGTTTTTACAAACTTTGTGAAACCAGGTTATATACGGACAACATGAATAATAAATTAATTTGGCTTTTATCGCTAAAATGTTCTTAACAGTTGCTTTACCACTATAAGTCTTACGTTGGAACTAGTAAAGTGAGAATTTCAAATTTACTGATAGCGATCAACATAAAAGAGTTCAAATAACGAGCTATTTTAAATGCTTGAATCGATGATTTTATTTAACTTCACTTCATCTTATAGTTAAAATTTATAATCAGAGCTATAAATTATATTTACATTCAGTATAAGTTATTCGTGGTGTATTGAATAGGTTTTTTTAAAATTTTCGTGCCACTTTATTTTATACTTTGTGTTAAACACCATGGAAACCAAAATACGTTTCTAATTTGAAAAAACATAACAATTTTTCAAACAAAAGTAATGATTCAAAGGAAAAATAATGTTTTGCGTATTCTAGGAACCCATCTTATTGTTTTCCATTCAATATTTAAATTTAAGTTGAACAAACTTGTGTAAAAACAAAATTTGTTTGGAAAGTGCGGTCTTTCATTTTGTGTATTTAGAGAACCACGTAAAATTATGTTTCTGGTTCGATATTTGGATTTGTGTTGAACACAAGTTTGTAAATGCATAATTTAATGGGAAATCGTCCTATTTACGTTTTTGTCCTTAAGGGATCGTTCAAAATGTTATTGCATGTTCCATATTTAGATTGTTCCATGTTCCATATTGCATGTGATAATCCCTTTTGTGCAAATGGGGTTCAAGTAAGTAAATTAAGGACTTTTCTTTTTATTCATTTGTGGAAACAAAAAAAATCTCATCAAGTTTTAGTATGCAAGTAAAGCCTCAAGTAATGAGTTCAATGTATTATGTTTAAACCAGTTGCAAAGAACTTACATGTGTTTTCTTTCTCAATTAGTAATAGTGTTATAACTGCAAACTTAAAGATTAAATTTTAAAAAAACAGTTAAAACGAATGCATAATATACTTTTTTTATTAATTCATATAATATCAGTTTATTGCAATAACCAACTGGTTGGTAGACTTCGGATTTCAATTCTTTTTTAAAGGGGTCCTACTTTTGAAATTAAAATTTTAGAATTAAAATAAACGAAGACTATGAGCGTTGCTTATGGTTTGAAAAAACTCAGGTACACAAGACAGTGGGCAAATGCTTGTTTAAAAACAAAGGTTTGCAATTATATTCCAAAATTATATCCGTGGATCCGATAAGGAAGCAATTTAAGTAAAATAAATTTGTTGACCGGAAGTAAGTTTAATTTGAAAACCTAATATTAGAGTTTAAACCATACTTTGTAAGTTCAAAAAATATTCCAATATAATTTTTATAATACTAATCTATAATAACTCTGGACCAAGTGGGACAAGTTTGCACCCGATTGGGTTTAGCATTGGGTTTAACATTAGGGTTTAGCATTGGGTTTAACATTAGGGTTTAGCATTGGGTTTAACATTAGGGTTTAGCATTGGGTTTAACATTGAGGTTTAGCATTGGGTTTAACATTAGGGTTTAGCATTGGGTTTAACATTAGGGTTTAGCATTGGGTTTAGCATTAGTGTTTAGCATTTTGTTTAGCATAGGGTTTAGCATTGGGTTTAGTATGTAACATTAACAATCCCCATGCTAAACCGTAATGCTAAACCCATTGCTAAACCCTAAAGCTAAACCCAATGCTAAACCAAATGCTAAACACTGATGCTAAACCCAATGCTAATCCCAATGCTAAACCATAATGCTACTAAACAGAACAGAACAAGATCCGTGGTTTGAAAGACCAGGGACCGCAGGACACTTCTGCGCTCAGATGTGGGGCAGATGGTATAACTAAATTGTGTGGATCGTCACATTAGTAAGTGTGTGTACATTAGTATACATTAGTAAAATGCCGAAGTATCCCATCAATTACGCCGAACCCCCGAACATTACCAAAAATTATGCACACGATTAGTACGGTTTGTTAGATGATTAGTAACGAAATTACTGCACGTTTAGTAGTTTAAATTAATTTTCAACGACCAATTTATTAAATAAAATCTTTTCTCAACTTACAACTCGATTCAAAGACTTATTTTCCCATTCATAAGAATATATAACAAGACAAAAAGAGCAATACAGAATGTATCGCACAGCCAACAAAGGTCTTATCAGTTTACACCTCAATCCATTCTTCTGCTCAAAAACTGTAGCAATTCCTTTGTCTCTCAAATGACTCAGCGATCCGTATGATACATGATTCATGTTCCCGACTAAAAACTATATGTATTAAACTTTAAAAAAGCAAGCACAATTCTTGATACGCAATAAAACTGAACCTGGTGACATTAACGATTTAAATTTTGAAGTCAGTTTTTGAAGGCAAAAAAAATTAAACCCGGGGAGGACAAGAAACATTAACCAATTTCTAAAAAAACAAAATTTAAACAAAACAAAACCCATGTATACCAATACACATTTTAATTACCCGCTGATGACTAACCGCCGGTTCGAGTTTAAACCCTAATTTCAGTTTATCAAAGATTAGGCCCGTTTAAAAAATAACTATTTATTTATCCAAAAACATGTTAAGTATTTGTTCACTTACCGCCAAAAAATGATTTTAAGAACTGCAATAAGTGAAGCTATAAGCATTTGGAACTTCACAGACGAACGAGCAAGTTGGTTCATTATAGCGCAACCATTTTAAAAATTCTGACATTTCTACGAACCACGGATAAAACTTTAACAAAAATG
>JAQFZH010004190.1:0-12350 GCA_034695485.1 Entomobrya nivalis
AGTCATCTGTCTGCATACTCACTAATCCGTAACTAATGATCTAATGAACATTCCATAATATTATTACTCATTACCACTCCATTACCGGATGACATGTTCTCTCTCTTTTCAACCATTTATGTAAAAGGCCAAATATATGTCTATGTCGCTTTTTTTCTCTTGACAAAAAATGACAACGAAGTAAGTACATAGTTCATTTCCTCATCCTGCCACCACCACCATCACGACAATCAGGCATAATAGCAATTGTAATGTGCGCAATAAAGAATGTTTGTACTTTGTACTTTAAGCTGTAAGTATGTATTTATCTATGCAATGTAAGTGTTAAAGAGAAAATTTGGAATCAATTAAGCTTTTTACCACCGACCCCAAATGGGCAGTTTGTCGTCGCCATCATCTCATCTTCATTTTCCCATTCCAGAGATCCCATTTCTTCCTTGCCTATTATGCCTACTTAAGTAATCGCCGCATACCACATGCATACCGGACGTTGAAGATTATCCCTTCTCCGATGATTTTTAGGCTGAAGCAGAGAGCTAAAACCATATTATTTACCAACACCATCTCCACTAATCCATTTTTATACTGCCCTTGTAACTTTCAATATGTATTTAGCTGACAGATTAATAGCCCTTCTTCTTCTCTCTACTTTCTGCTGCTTGGATTGGATTTGTCTACTGGAAGAACCCTTTACATGACATCGCTTCACTTTTAAAGGGAACAAGTGTTCAACAAACATTCCACCAAAAAATAACATCATCCCTTTTTCCCTTTCCATCTGATTTACAAACTCACCGCAAGGCATCACAGGAGAAAATCACAGTGCATTTTTATATATTTTTCATATTTAGCAGCAATAATGCACTTAATAATATTCCAATCTTTTTCGAATTTTTAGATTAGATTACATTATATATTTATTTTAAATACCACGACATCCCTCAAGTCACGCACAGAAAAAAAGAGGAACAACACAACATGAAGCAATCCATTGTTCATCATTACATTTTCTTAATCTTTTATCCGCCACCAAAAAAGCCACCTGCATCTCCTCTCGTAGTAGTTTCTTCGTCGGAGAGATCTCCTCCTTGGTGTGCTCTTTTTTTCATTTGACGCAGCGACACACACAGATGCACCAAAGGAGAGAGAGAGAGGAAGAAGAATCAGAATATTTTCTTTCAAGTTAATATGAGCACAAAATAGTGTATAATATTTTCGACTTTGATAGTTTGATGATGATCATCATCATGGCTTCATGGCATGGTCGTCATCATTGTTTGTGTGAGAGAAGCTTGAAGGAGATGCTCTTTTCTTTGTAAAAAAAAGAATTGAACAACGCAATGCCAGGAATGAAAACTGAATATTTTAATGATGCGATGTTGCTCTCCTTCTTCTCTTCTTCCTTCTCACCTGTCCATACTTCCTAGTGATCACCATAATAATAAAATAATAATAATAAGCATTAAAAAAACCTCAAGTCTTGAAGAGTTAAAGGAGAAAAAAAGGTAATCAGAATGCGTAATCATTTAATAACGCACACCTGCATGTGTACCAATTGGGGCCATTTGTACAAAGCATTAAAAAATTGATTTTATCACAAGTCTACTTTTGCATAGATTTTACAGATAAAACGGCTCTTAGTTACCCAATCATGGATTATGAACGGCACCATAAATTTATATACATAAGTGGTTGGCCGCTTCTCCTTTTGCTCTTTACCTGCTTGATTGACATTTGACTAATTCCCTTTTTTCATCTCCTTTTCAGCCAACTTCCAACGGTGCTCTTTTCGTTTATTCTCAACTCGTTAAAAAAAACTATGAATGCTCATTTTATATTAAACCGCCATGGTAATCACAATATTCATATACAAAAACCATTATGATTATGACTTTTTACTTTTAATGTACAAATAAATTAATGGTTAAATGCTTATTGATCATCTGGCAAACGTAACATACCACACCACCACCACCTGGGCATACAAAAGCACAGCGTGACATATATATTTTCTCAATGCACACTGCACTGCATACACATCGTATACAGAACAGATCACACAGACACACAGGTGGACATAAAAAATTGCGTGAATCTCACTCTGACTGAATCTCTCAAGAAAAAAAATCTTTTATGCAAGAAGTGTAGCTTGCTATACATGCTCAATAATATTCATATTTATATTCCATCTATAATCCTTTTTTTGCTCTTTGTTTGAAACGTAAAAGGGCACATATTGAATGCGTTCTATTTTACTGTAGAGTACAGTATATATTTTATTCAACTCAATTGATTTGATTGGTAGTGACTTTTTTGGTGATGGTTTGGTGATGGTTTGGTGATGCTGGCGTCTTTGTGTCTGCTGCACACCTGGATTGGATCATTGCTCACGGGCCGGATCTCCTAATAAAAAATATAATAATCAAATAATAAAATGAGATAAACTATTGTACAATTTGACTTGTTGTTCAGGTTGAGATGCATGATTGGAAAGGAATGCTTTTATTTCTTGAGCAAAGTCGATCTCATTTAAATTTTTATGATTTTTCGTTTTATACTCCTTTAACTCATCTCAGCAGATAGAGCACAGACACGACACAGTATTCCTTATAACTCTTCAGTTTTTTTATACCTTTTATAAATATATAAATCCATAATCCATGGAAATACAAGCATACCAAATCACTAATCGTCATCTTTTACTTTTTTATTCAAAGAGGAACGCACAGGTGTACAAACTTACAAAAAAAGCGGTCGTATGTGTGTAGATCGTCATGCATCGTCATTGTTTGTATTTCTATTCTTTTTGATGATCACCTCATCTTCTTCGTAGTCTTCATGACTTTCAAGTGAGAGAGATGAGAGCACCTACTTTTTTGGTATGCACACCTGTTCATAAGTTCATACCCGCCCGACTGAGGAGATGAAGAATAAAAAAACTTTTACAAGACAAAAAAGTCTTTAAGAGATTTTGACTTTTTAAGATCATCCTCCTTCTTGCCATCAAAATCATCCTCATTACATGGATTATTGGAGGTTTAAGTTTTGGCAGGGTTATGAGAGGGGTTTAGAAGTATTCTCTTTGCTTTGTAATAATAAATTTTCTGTAGGAGGACCGGACGGTAAAAATGAGCCACGCCAAAAACAAAAAAATAGAAAGACAAAAAAAATATTATGTGTGCGTTGAAAATCAAATAGCGGAACATCGATAATCTTTGTCGTTCGCTCGTCGTCGTGGCATGCATCCATGATAACCTTATAAGGACCTACAACGGAGAAGAGAAGAATGAACTTTTTGGTTGCCTTTTTCGGGACCTTGAATAGTGACTTGACTCATCCTTCGGAGCTTTTTTAAGAGAGGAGAGAATTTCTTCTCTGAACTGATTATGAATTATTGTACATTAACTTTAGGGAAGGATATGCTGCTACAGATGATGATGATCATGATGATCAAACGGATCTTAAAAGCCTTTTTGTCAAACAAGCAGAGATTTTTTTGTTTGTGTACCTGTTAATGTATTTGGATAGGTGAAGAATAAGAACAGGTAGACTAATAGATAGGCATACAAGAAGTAAAGTAAGTAGAGTTGTGTGAGACTTCTTGAGACATTCCTGTCGGCGCCAGAGAGTCGTTCATGCACCTGCACCACCACCACTTCTACTATACCAGAAACCATCATCATCATATCATCATCTTCGTGATTCCTGTATCTCCACTACCTTGCCTTCTCTCGGTAGTGTTGTTGTTGGACGGGTCATCTCACGACCTTGCATTGTTGCTTGCGTACGTAAGTATGTATGTATGTGTTTTGTTATTCTACTGTCATGTCACTTCACTTCTTGCATCTCATCATGCCAACATGCATTGTTGTATAATAGATAATCATCAGAGAGGAATAGAATATTACGTTGTTGTTTTATGGTTTTATGCTTATCCACCACCACCACCTCAACAACAGGTTGGACATTTTTATGTGGACTTCTCAAACTGCACACACTCAAACAGAACTTGACTAGTTAAGCTTTTATTTCTAACGGCCATTCAAATATTATTTGGGTAATAGCTTTTCAGTAAAAAAAATGCAAAATAGCTTTTTGTGAGCTGTTGTGTGATTTGACTTGAGTGGAGTAATAACGCACACTTGCAAGCTAATCAGCACGCCTTGCCACTTTACTTTATAGCAGCAACCTTGCTGCCTTGTTTTTAAAATACTGTAAGAACAGATTTTTTTGCATTGTTGTTTTTGTGAAATAAAATGAATGTATGGATGCGGAGATTATTTGAACAGGTGCACCAGGTGGCTGTGTTGTTTGCCAGTTTGCTGCTGTGATTTGAGATTTTTTTAAGAGAATTTTTTAAAGTGTTATAACTAGGCTTGGTTTTTTGGCTGCTGAGAGACTAAAATACTTGGTCTTGGTGATTGAAAATGCTAATTAGCAAATAGCATTACATAGAATTTATGAGCAATGAGAGAGGAGGAATGATTTTTGCATGCAATGTCATCTTAGCTTGTATTATTAGGTGGGTTTGGCCAAGAATGTGCACACTTGCACTAGTGACTATAGTCTGATCCTTCTGCTTGATAGGGTACAAAAAATACACGTAAGATAATATCATTATGAATTTTCATTATTTTTTAGAACTTTCCAAGAAAACTGGAAGAAGTCAATGGACGAATTGGGTGGGCAGTGTTAATGCAATTAACAAGATACATGGAAAAAATCACACTTCTTGAAAATTCGTTTAAAAAAGGTGCGAAAGTCTTTTAATTTCTCGGGTGGTCCGTCTGGTGCCGGACTTATAAAAACCCTGATCCCATTTTTACGTTTCTGATGATCTGATTATTACGTTAGTTTACTACACATCAAGCTATATACATTTCATTATTGGCTTAGTTAGTTTGGTTGATTTTTGGGCTGTTGCTGTTAATCTTAGCGGATAATGGTATTGTACAACACAGACGCATGTTCAACAATGAAAACAATGGAAAGGCCATAAAAGTAGGCGACAGTGCCTTTGCCTTACTGCCTTCTTGCCTGGTAAGGCAATAGAAAATAGAAAACGAAGAAGAAATAGATCCGTTTTTGAAGAAGAGGGCCGATGAGACGACGACCACGGCGCCTGACTGTCGCCTTTACACCTGTGTGTGTGTGCCCACTATGCCCATTATAGAAACATGCATTTTTGGCTACTTGCCCTGAGAAGAAGTGAAAAAGTAGTGGTCCTTATTATCATAAAAATTGAACGAGAAGTGAATGAGAGAGAAATGGAGTCAAGTAGCCAATCGACCAAAAGTGTTACCTTTTTTTCTTCTATACAAAATATACATACATACATTTTGTGTGTATATGTTTGTTACCCAAGTGTACTGTTAAATTTACTTAAACATGGCATGTTATTGTTGAGCTTGCTATTGTTATTCTTAAAGCGGCCTTATTGTTGTTCTTGTTTCATTGTTCTTGGTCAGGTTTTTGGTTCTAAATGTGGCGATTTTGGGGGGTTTTCGTCTGCCTCTGGCTCCACGATGGATTATCTGTTCAGATTTGATTCAATTAACGTAAAATTTGGTAATGCAACCTCTCCATTCACGATCCAAAAATAAATGCTGGAAAGAGATGTAATTGAAAAATAATCGAATTCGGAGATTTGGATAATTTGATTTCAAGGAAAAAAATAGCATTTTACATGTTATGATCATAATTACTTAAAATGATTGACGATTATCTGACCTGGCCATAAAGAAAATAATGCAGAAATTGGTCAGCAAGGATTTCCTTTTGTGCTATTTATGAATACGAAATTATAAGACCAGCTGCTGGCTAAACAGTATCAAAAAGAGAGGAAAAGTGGAAAATTTAGCTGAGTTCAAGTACAAATATTATAATTAGGTGAATAATAGGACACGAAATATGAGAAAATTTGTTAATAGCTTCCCTCTTCCTTTCAGTATCAGAAGCGATGATCTGATTGTTTAAAAATGATGAATGATGATGAGCAGTTTTTCAAGAAAAAATGTCCAGCTGCTACTATTGCATTTGATGGCGGAGAAGGAAAATAAGATTGCAAGATGATAAATGAATGATGTAGGAAAATGAAATCCGAATAATAATAGGTATAGTGTCGGTGTCAGGTCAAAATTTTATTTGTCAAAGTAATTTTGAATAATTTCCTGCTGCTCTACTATTGAAGAGCAAAGCCCTTCTGGAGTTGTTAATGTAACAATTGAATAATCGATCATTTAACAATGATGTTTAGTAATAACAATTTATTTTGAGGAGAAAAACAGGATATTTATGAATGATAATATGAATATATGCATACATGCATAAGTACAGGTATTGCAGAGAGAGAAAAATGTTTGTCAAGTTTGCCTGCAAAGCTTGGTCGGAAGTCTTGTTGTTTGGACAAGGTTTGCAAGACGAGCTTTGTCAACTCATGAATGAATGAATTGAGTGGATAAATAGTTTGAAAGTGTAAAAATGATTGTACTCTGAAAGAAATGCCAACACAACTGAATGGTTTATATATGTTGACGGCGGTGGTAATCGGAATACAACAAGGACTTAATTGTTGTTTGCTGAATATTTACAAAAACTGTTTGTTGTAAACCTTCTTTTTTTCTACATTTCCTTTTTTTCCAGAGAAGCAGAACAGGAATACTAAAGAAAAAAAGAAATTATTTTATTGTTACTAAATTTTTACAACAATCGCGTAAAATATCAGTCAGATTTTCATCTCTTGTGGGAACAAAAGAGGGTCATTCAGAGAGCACATTTGGGAATTACAAAATTTACATAAACATGCAGGCAAGATGGATGGCGTGTACACGCAATAAACACACACACAGCGAAAAATTGAGAAAAGGAAACTAGCTTTATGTTATGTTATGTTGTTCTGATAGTATTACTACACAAGGACATTTCGAAAGAATGAAAAACTGAAAAACTAACCAAAACTGTTTTTCTTTGGAAAATTGGAAAACAGCATCACATATCACATCACATCTCATGATTCTTTTGTTTGGGTAATAACACGCCTAGCTCTACATTGATCGAACATGATCTCTCTGGGGACAGTCATATCAAAAGATGTATTATGGCAAACCTGAGTCTGACCATCATAAATAGTGTGATATAATCTAGTTTAAATATCAGCCGTTTTACTGTGAACGTTCCCCATTTCGGAATTCTGTAGATACTTATTGCGCAATGGGATTTACAAGGATCAAAATTGAACCGCAAATAAAGAAAAACAACCTGAATTTCCGCTTTCTTTAACATGCATGCTTTAATTTACCCTGCTAACACGATTAATTACCTTTTAAAAATATCGGTATTTTTTACACGCAACTAAACCAACAACCAGATTAGTCGATGAATTGAGATAGGACAATGGTAAGAAATAGACCGCGTTACATTTTCACGTAATTCCGTTTTTTAAAGAATGCGTGCGTATAGCATGATTTTTTGTGTGTATTCAGTTTTCCGAGAAATTGGATATTTTGAAACTGTGCCGCTATTCTCCTTTGATGGATAAGATTGCCAAATGAGACGCGCATTTGCAATAAAAAATACCAAGAAAAAAATGGAACTGCTTTACATTTTGAGAAATATTTTTAAGATTAAGGAAGCAATGACATGACACAACACGCATAATGTGTAAAGTAAAATGAGGTTGTGATTGTGACACTGATGCATATTCTATGTACCAATACCAATAACATTTTTGGTTTCCAGCTTTGGTTTTTTGGTTGGGGGGAAAGGTGACAAAAGGAGGAAAAGGAAGCTGTAAAAGTTGCAAACAAAATGGTTAGAAAAATTGTTAAGTAATAAATAACATACAAATATTTTTATGTAAATGCTTTTAGGAAAGATAAATAAAAGATGAAAAAGTTATAGTTATGATGGATGGATAAAGATGAGCAGAATAGATATCTGACGCTTTGTGACACTGACAATATGTATTTGTTATTAAATGAATACTGAATACCATTGAACTATTTAAAAAATGTTATACGCACATAAAGGCAGGCTGGAAAGTTTTGTCTCAGGTGTGCCAGGCCATTCAATTACCTACTTTGAAAGAGAACAACACGTGCAGTAAAATCTACAAGTAAAGTATTTTTATACGCTGACGTTTTCCTTAGAATTGTCGATTCTCTGTATTTTGTATTCTTAATGAAAAAATGATTTCGAAACGTAAAATTTCCAAGTAAACCCATGACGGAAGTTGGTCATATTAGCATGATGTCATAAACAATATCACTTGTGCGGCCACGTTTTTTTGAGTTTTAGGTAAACCAAGGAATTATTATGCAATTGTATTGCAGAGAAATGATTTTAAAGTAAGATAATTTGCAGTTGGGGTTATGTGAGATTATTGTCAAACATTTCATTTGTGTATGGAATTCCAACAAGCAATTAGCAGACTTACTGGATGCATACCTGAGAAAACGGAACTTTTTCTCGTAATTTATCTCCATCCATTTATTACGTACATCATTGGATGCATATTTTATTAGACTGCTTTGGATGAATAAACATTTGGATTGTTGTGTGAACAAGGTTATTATTACATAGCAAGAGTATTGATAAAGTGAGTACAACGGAAAGTGTACAAAGCAAAGTTGATCATAAGCAATACTTTTCCATTGCGCAGTTTTACGTAGTCACTACATCATACATACAAATATACCTTCATGCAAAGATACAATTATTGTTTGCTTGTGTGTACGTATTCCATTTAAGGTAACAAGCGACTAATACTTCATCATCAGTCGTTGAGCATCTTTTGTGTGAAACGGATCTCTAAATCTCTGCCCTTTTAGCTGGTTCGCTCTCTGTGAATGAATACATACACATCTGAAAGATTTGAAGACGAAGTAATCAACAAAAAAGCAGTGAAGTGACTTGATTTGACAATACTTGACATTTTGTCTTTTGAAAGACCCTTACATAATAGTGTTACATTGCACAAATATTCTTTTGGAACAATAAAAAAGAAGTTTTACTTTTCAAAAGTGATAAAATAGATACTCTTGTTAACAATTATTGTAAAATTGTAAAAAAAGTGTGAGAAAAAATGAAGGCGAAAATTGAAAAAAGTTGTGTGGACAGTAGACGTGCAGTTGCTGTGGTTTTGGATGGTGGTGTTCACAAAAACGGGAAAGTACACAAAGGAAGTGGTGGCAGAAAGACAAGCAACTTTGGAGAGGAAAATGGAGAGGAGATGAAAGAGTACCTGGGGAAATTGAAGGAGTTGGTGCCATTCATGCCAAAAAATAAAAGGTACGTATTGTTCAAAATGTATACATATTTTAAAATTACGTTTACGTTTTGAATTTTTGATGACAAAATTGTGTGTGATGTCTCGTTAGATGAATTTTGACTTCAAAAATTAATAAAATCATTTCAATTTAATTTTCTCCACAGACTTTCCAAATTGGAAGTGATCTCCCACGTGATAGACTACATCCACGACTTACGCGAAACTTTGGGATTGCCACCTTGCCAGACTGAAATGGATTGTGATATGGACAATGATAGTGAGGATGACATCCTGCCCGATTCCGCTTGCACCTCCAATCCAACATTCAAAGTGTCCTTTGTCAGCAGCGACAGTGATAGCCATGGTGACGGTAACAGGAATACCTCAACATGCCCCACTTTTACAGCAGTGAGCCGTACTCCACTTTCTTCCATTTCTGCGCCAAGGAATACTGAGACAATTACCAGTGATAACAGTGCCAATTAATATAATATATATACATTTTCAAGTGTCACACAAGTGCTGTACATTACTTTGTAAATACATTCCAATATTTAGTAACTATTTTATTTAACAAGAATTGATATTTCAAATCTATTTTCTGATAAAAAACGAAACATTTTAAAATAACTTGCTGAAGAACAAGCATAATTCAATTAAAAACTTATTTAAAAAAGTACAATCCTCCTTAAAATGCTTTTTCCATGTCCGCGTGATTTATTTTCCGAAAAGGTCATCCTCATAATTATCCTCATCGTATTACACCAAATTTATTCCATTTCTTGCCACCTTGTTGACAAAGGGCCATATAACTATATAATGTACTTTCTATTATGCATAAAATCTTCTAATGGTGCACTTAAGTACCCTTATTACGGCTACTAAAGGAAGAAGGTCATAAATAGGAAAATACATGTATTCATAACATCATCGTCACCACTACCATTGCCACTCCTTTTCCTTTCCATTATTCCACTTTTGCTCCTTCGTTGACCTTTTTTCAACCTGTCCATTTTGTCCAGCATCTCTTTAAAAGGATCACACTGAAACGCCCTTGTTACCTCTCTTCTCTTAAAGAGATGTGTTTAGCGCATGATGATGATCCCTTCGTCTCAATTTCTTGTTCCCACCTTAAAAATTTATTTAATTTTTTCATAATAATCTCAATCCACAAACCATCCACCTCTTTATCAGTTTTCCAGATCAACTACCTTTCTATTAACCTGCTATTATTTGCTTTTGACAAAAAAAGAAGAAGAAATATTCAGTAGATTTGAGGGCACTTAAGGGAAACCTATATCTTATCATCTTTTTGTTATTATTATTCAGCGTTTTTTTTGTTTGCTTGCGGTTCTGCTACAGGGTCTACTAAACATGTTCTCATGCCTTAAAGGGACAAGTAGGGAGGTTTGCTGGAGGTAGGTAACCTTTTTTACATGACCCTTTTGGTTTGCTGGACAAATAAAACATGCACAGCTGCACATTCCAGAGAGATCATGTCGGGACAAAATAAAAAGGACAACAATGGAACAAGTGAATAAAATGCACAGAGTGAAGTGAAGAGAGAGATGCATTTTCAATGTAATTTTCTGTTTGGATATTTGATCGCATCTCGGATTTCTCTAGGTTTCACACAGACAGACGTATGCATAATTCTCTCACGCCGTTGTGTACAGAAGGGCACTCAGATTTAAATATTTTAAACATAAATTCAAATTTATCATTTTCACTGTCTTCTGAGTTTCATTGGTCAATTGGTTTATAGTTGCACCTGTTATCTCTCAATTTTCTAGATTCTCTCTTGATAACGAAAATCAGTATTCCAAAATATTGTTGGAAGAAATATGAAATTTTAATTAATGCCTTGATTTCAAATAAAAAAAAGTTTGGGTGGGGCTAAGAAAAAATCAGAGATTTTTTAAACTAAATTGTTTTTTATAACTTAAAACGGAAAAAAATCTCAACGACAATCGTACACGTATGCATACATCCTTAAGTACATATTTGATTATTTACCCGGTTAGTTTTGTCGATGATATAGATGCCGATGTTATGCTGGAATTGTTGGATAAATAGCAGACGATTAGTGAGCAGAGATAAGAAGAAATGAACATAAAAAGACAGGACATGACACTTTGAGCAAACCAGAAATTTAACCAAATCATCATCCTTATCTCATCATAACCAACCAACCAGCAAATAGCCAGGTAACCAAGACCAAGATGCCGAGCAATTGCCAACTTACCACTATAACACCATCATGATGTGATGGCCATCATCATCTTCATTCTCCTCTCTGAGCCATGTACACCACCATAAAGAGACAGACAGAGAAAAAGAACTGTTTGCCCGTAAGAAAAACAAAAAAAAATCTTTTAAACAATAACTTTTAAAGGCAAACATCCAAAAAGGAATGGTGATATGATGATGATGACGATGATGTGATGTTATGTTGTTGACTGTTAGCTATGCTACTGATGATGACCATCGATAATGCCAATGATGCGTACATTATAAAAATGCATACATATACTTTCTTGCCAGAACTCTAAATAAGACGGACAGACAGAGCACACAGGTGTATAGACGACAGTGAGGCGCCGAGAGGATCAATCCTGTCTGCCTGCTTACCTTTTTCTTCTTACTTTACCAACTTGCCTTACAGAAAAAAAGGAGTATAAAGCTGTATAACTCTTTTACTCCTTTTACACACTTGTACATTTATATTTACACCTATCCATCCAAAAATCCAAATAATATTATCGCCTTACGATATGTAATACCATTTATTGTACCGCAGTATGGTAATAATATTTCTACTTATTTCTAAAATCCATGGAAAAGTAATCAAATCACGGATCTATGGTACAGGTGCTTGGTAATTATTGCAAATGAATGGTGCATAAAAATGCAGGCCATGCCAGATGATGCACGGCAGATTTTTTCCCAGGGCAGGACCTAGAAAAATAATAATGATAAAAACGTCGTAAAATATGGTGCACATTTTTTTTCTTAAGCCTGCATGGGAGTTCTATTTATATCCACAGGAGACGAGGACCAACACCAAAATTCTTCATCGTTT
>JAQFZH010004191.1:0-12350 GCA_034695485.1 Entomobrya nivalis
AAATGGTGGGTTTTGTGAATCCCTTTCCCTATCTAGCAGCACGACATTACATTCTGTGTCGGGCCACTTCAGCTAGTAACGTAATAATTGAGCAGTTATCAAATTACCGGTGTTGGCTATCAAGCTGCGATAACTTCTGGCTATTGGTCCAGCCATTTCTGATCTCCTTAATGGTTTCCGACTGAAATGTACAGAAATTCAAGATAAGATTAGGTGAGTTTCTATTGCCTCTGGTCTCGTCGGTGGTTTACAAAAAATGGCGAGACACACCACGATATTCCCTACTAAGAAAAACGCCTTGCTAAAATTACTGTCGGTCAGGTAAATACAAGAAAATGCAAGCAAACTATTTTGAAAAACTGAAGGTAAATCTGAAGAAATGTTTAATATAATTGTATTTCAATTAGCTGAATAGTGTAAATAATTTTAAATAAACACTACAATTCCAAGAAGGCTTTTTTCGTCTAAACAATCAGCTGATTATTCTAAATTGGCCCTGATTTTGGTCTGTAATCACACAGGACTTTGCAGTAACAAGTTAAGTACAAACATTAATTGCTATTCAATAGAAGTTAAGTACAAACATTAATTGCTATTCAATAGCCTATCTACACATTAAGCACTTGAAACTTAAATTAAGGAACAGGTGGAGTAATTATTGTATGGCTAAGTATAAAAACGACTATTCCACAAATTTCTCAAGTACGCCCTTTAACTTTAACTAGACATTTTGCAGGATTTTTAGTAAATATGCAAACTGAATAAATAAATGTACCTTTAAAGTGTTTAACCGGAAATTTTGAAAGAGTAGTGGTAGCAGTAAATTTTAACTCACTGTCTACCGCTCTGCACTACTTTCTCCGAGATGATGATTACTTGAAAGTGAACATATGAAAAACGGTGTGATGTGAACAAAATCAGCAGACTGCTCTGTGAGGTTTGTGGTAAGCGTAAAAGCAGTAATCACATACATGGAGCAGCCATCCAATTTGTGCTGTAGGATATCTCTAAAAGACTGAAGTAGACCATCTCTAAAAAGCATAGAGTGAACATAACATAATGAATCAACTATATAACAGAGTTAGCTAGAGCCACACCACAACAACTTTGTCTTTCCTTCCGACCGACGAGTCGGGCATTTTCTTATTTTCAGCTCACTTTACTTTACAATCCTCTCTCATTTCTCGCCCAGCGAGCCAGGTGAGCTTTGGTACATATGAGAATTGAGATGAACGATGCAATGAGGGAGATCCCATAGTTTGTAATGAAGTTATAGGTAAACTCTTTTGAAGAGAGACCACAGCGTCATCTACAAGCCAGGAGGGATTACCAACTGATCATTGTCAAGAACTCTATGAGCAAGTTGGTTTATGATAGAAGTAAAGAGTTTCAACTTGAGATCACTCTACCTTCTTCTAGTCTTTTACCATATCATACCAATACCAATACCCGTACCAAATATCCAGTTCAATGCAATGCAATGTAGTGAACAAAGGCCAAAAAACTGTTCAGTTCAAACTGAATCCGAGAATGAGAAGCAAAATTTAATGACTAAAATTTCACAGTCAATTTTATTAACTTCCGAAAGCGATGAAATCGCATAGGAGGAAGTTTAGTTTAGGCATATTTTTTTACTGTCGATTCTTTTACAGAATCAAGAGCTGATCACAATGGAATCATTTTCAGACACCATGACCCCCCTGACCCGGCTAAAGGGTCACATGCATTGTGAACGTATACTTCCATATACATTTAAATACGTGTATGAAACTTACTTATACATACATATCTATACAAAATACGTATTTTGTATAGATATGTATGCATAATACACATTGTACGTATATACGTATATATACGTACAAAAACACCTTATCATACGCTGCTTTCGGAAGTTATATATCAGAATTTTACATTCTTCTCGTTTTACTTTACTTCTGCATTTTTATTTTGAATTTTGAAATTTTTGACAGAAAAAAATGTCTTGTTTGATTAGGTTCACTTTAAATGTTGTGATGTAGCGTGAACATGTTAAATATCATTTTTACTATTTTAATTTTAATATTTCATACAACTTAAATTGAAGTAGAAGTCTACAATACATTTGCATCTCCTTTCTGTCAATTCTAACATAAAAACAAAGGATTTCTGAAATGAACGCTAATGATATCCAATCGGAGTAGCGCTACAAAACAAGTAGATTGTTTCTGACTAAATCACAGCTATTTTGCATGCAAAATTGAGTGTATGGATTAAAATGTTTTTGTGCGATGGATCATATCATATCATCATTCATATCATATTTTTAATAATCACAAAAAATAATACACCTTAAGTCAAGATGAAAAGAAGATTATTGCTATTGGTATTTTATAATACAAACAAATCATAAGCACTCGTCAATCGAAGCATGGTCCTAACCATTTTAGGAGATAGATAATCAACATTATTTACGAAATGATGAATGATGTATTTTTAGCAAGTGTTGTACTTATATGCAAGCTATCTACAAAGGTCGTCGGAAGAAACACAATAATGAATAAGAACAAGAAGTCCAGTCAAAATTCATAGTAAAAATTATGCTTCCGAAATGGACAATGGTTTTTTACTCAAGGAGGCTACTCCAATCGTACCTACAAAAGCTCATTTCCCCGATG
Source organism: Entomobrya nivalis (assembly GCA_034695485.1). Taxonomy (NCBI): domain Eukaryota; kingdom Metazoa; phylum Arthropoda; class Collembola; order Entomobryomorpha; family Entomobryidae; genus Entomobrya; species Entomobrya nivalis. Next base: position 2,658 of record JAQFZH010004191.1, read on the forward strand.
CATAGCATACTCGCTGTGAGTAATGTTAAAAGTTCATCAATCCTTCAATTTTAAGGAAACTATTTTAAGTTACTTTACTTTGATAGCGAAAAATGAAGAATATAATGTGCAGTGCATACATGACAAGTTACTTACAATAGTTTAAAATAAATATGCGATGTGCTCCTCTGTGAACAAAGTGTACAGTCAACAGTGTACTAGTGTACATAAAACAGTGTTCAGTTCAAGTCTTCAGTTATTCACTTCACATCATCATCCCTTTCAAAAACATCTCTTGCATTCTATTATCATCTTCCCACCTACAACAGCAACACTAACGAACATCCGTCAGAAAGCATTACAGAGAAAAACAAATGAAACAGACAAAAACATTTCATGAGTCAATCCGTCCCTCGTTTGCCATTCAACCAATAAGAGCTCCGTGTCCAGGCAGCACTAGCCACTCAACTAATTTGATCAACTGGCGCTTTTGTAGGAGACGTGAGATTGAAAATATATTGCATTGCATTACATGTGCTGTGTTTACTATACACACTACACACAGAAAGAGGTGGTTTTCCTGACAAGTTCTCTCTTTTCTCTTCTCTTGTCAGTTCACTGAACAGGGTTTTTGTGTAGGAATTTGTGTGCTGTGCTGATGTTCCAGTTGTGTAGCAGGCAGTCAAGAAGAGAGATGCATGCGCTGAGTTGAGCAACTTTGCTTCTGCATTGCTGCCTGTAAAATCCAACGGTCAAATTTTTCGGAGAAGGAAAATTTTATTTCGGAGTTATTTGATGGTTGAGAATATAAACAGTTGGGAAAATAAGTTGAAATTTAATTGAAGTGTGTGGAAAAAAGTAAAACTATTTGTTTTGCCGTAAGAATAGAGTAGTTTTAGTGCTATTAGTGCTGGTGGTGGTGGTGGTGCTGGTTTTGAGAGTTTGTCTATTGTTGCAACAAATATTTGTTGGAGTCTGAATTGCAGATAACAACAATAGTGTGGATTGCTGTTACAAGGTAATAAAAATAGCAACAATTTAGTAGTGTGGATATTTACCTGTGTTACGGATTTTTAAAAGTTTAACCAAGTGTCAATTTTATTGTTTTTTCTTCAGATATTCTTCAAAGAAAAGTAACGGAGATGGACGGATCAAAAATAACCCCCGAAAATGGGGTTCCAAGGAAAGAAAAGAACCAAAACATTCAAGTATTTGTACGAGTTCGGTAAGGATCTGAAACTAACATGACATATTCAATATTATTTATGTTAAGAAAATGAGATTGTTGATTGTTATTGATGTAATTTTCCTTTTTGTAATTATATAGGCCCATGAATAACCAAGAACATGCCAAGCATGCTGCTCAAGTAGTGGACACCCCAGGGTCTCGAGAAGTTGTGGTACGCGATCGTTCAGTTACAAATGTCACCAAGACATTTACCTTTGATAAGGTGTTTGGCGCTAGTTCAAAGCAGGTAAGTCAGCATTTGAGTTGGTATAAAATGTACCAGATCATGCATTAAGATTTTTAAATGTTACAAACGATTGATTGTAATAAGAGTTTGTTGACCTAAATAGGTTGATGTGTACAAAACCGTCGTGGCACCATTGTTGAACGAGGTTCTGTTGGGCTATAACTGCACTGTCTTTGCGTATGGTCAAACCGGAACTGGGTAAGTTGTTTTCTTAGATTTTTTACTTTATTAGAATCCAAATGGCATGTATTTGGTATTGTATTTTAATCTATGTCATTTTCCCCTATGTAGCAAAACTTTTACAATGGAAGGTGAACGTTCTCAGAAACAAACCGTCGAAAATGTAAGCATTTAGTCAATTACAAGCCTACCGTTATTAGTACTTTCAACCAGGTATACTCATATTGTAGCTTTTTTTATGTAACAGGATCCATTGGCAGGAATTCTACCCCGTGCTCTAAGCCAGCTCTTTGATGAGGTTCGTTTGATGAACTGTGAATTCACTGTACGAGTGAGCTTTCTGGAATTATACAACGAAGAATTATTTGATCTTTTGGCTCCGATTGAAGAAAGTAAACACAAGTAAGTCCTTACGACATATTTTCATATAACTATGTAGTTGTTAGTGTTACAATAATAATCTTCATAAACTTGACTTGGAATCATCATTTACAAATCTTCTTTCTTTTGCAGAACACTTCGTTTGTTTGAAGACAGCAACAGGAAAGGCTCTGTTATCATACAGGGACTTGAGGAAGTGATTGTCAATAACAAACAAGAAGTTTATGCTGTACTGGATCGTGGATCACAGCAGCGCAGAACTGCTGCAACTTTGATGAATGCTTCTTCAAGGTATGCAGTATGCTTAGCAGATTAAAGATTAAATGCCTAACTATTGTTTCCATACTAAATGATGCCCATTATTATTTTCAGTCGTTCGCACACGGTTTTCACAATTACTGTTCATATGAAAGAAAGTAGTGTTGAAGGAGAAGAAATGCTGAAGGTTGGCAAGTTGCATTTGGTGGATCTGGCTGGATCTGAAAACATTGGAAAGTCGGGTGCAGTGGAGAAAAGGGCTCGAGAAGCTGGATCCATTAACCAGTCGTTGCTTACTCTTGGCCGTGTTATCAGTGCATTGGTAGAACGTACTCCTCATATTCCTTATCGGTAAGTTATTTCATACATACTTAAATTTCCTATGAAGTTACGTGATTAGTAAGTAGAGCATACATGCATATAATTTAAATATTTAAAAAAAAATTTAATAGGGAGTCTAAGCTAACACGGCTGCTTCAGGATTCTTTGGGTGGAAAGACGAAAACATCTATAATCGCCACTGTGTCACCGGCTAACTGCAATATCGAGGAAACCTTAAGCACCTTGGATTATGCACACCGTGCCAAAAATATTATGAACAAACCTGAAGTCAACCAAAAGCTGACTAAGAAGGAGGCGCTAAATATTTACACTGACGAGATTGAGCGCTTGAGACGTGATTTGTGTGCTACCAGAGAGAAGAATGGAGTATTCATGGATCAGGACAATTACAATCGCACCATGTGTCAAATTGGAGCGCAGCATGCTGAACTTAACGAAAAGAGTAACAAAATTCGGGAACTGGAGGAGCTTCTCTTGGAAAGAGAGGTACTTTTTAAACAAATGTCCAGTATTTTATCCAACTTTTTGAGTGATGTTTAATAAAAACTTTTTTTATAGACGCAAGCCCAAGAACAAGATTCCCAAATTCATGAGTTACAAATTGATATTCAAGTAAAGCAAGCAATGTTAACAGATGCAAAAAATCGACAAGATGACTTAATCGAAAGGCTTATGAACTCAGAACGCCGTTCTGATGAGTTAAAGTACCTCGTGAAGTACCATCTTGAGGCAGAAGAAAAAATGGGTGGCGAGGCCTCCAATTTGCTCAACACTGCGTCTGATTCAGTAGCAGTAATAGAAGCACTTCATGGGCGGCTGGAGCGCAAGCAGTAAGTTTTGTTGGACTACATCCGTATTTATGATGTTCCATATTTTCAATTTCATATGTAGTTAAATTGTATTTTGTTGTGGTTTAGGTCAATCGAAAATAGGAATTGGACTAGCTCTGAGCGATTCCGCGAAGAATATCGCAAAAGCATTGATGAAATATGTGATGTTATGAATGAATTGCGTGAAGGTCATACCTTGGCTATAACTGAAATTCGAGATATTATTGGTATGTCAAGTAACATAGTTTAATTTCTACTGCATTGCTACCTAGTATTATTGCTGATTGTACAATACCTAATTTTATTCTTTAGAGGTTCGTGGTGGTGAGAAGAACAAAATGGTGGAAAACTTCAACGAGATTCTTAATGCCACTCACACCAGCATAAATGTCTTGGATAACTCTGTGCTTGATCTTACGGATAAACTTGTAAGTTACTTCAATTTAATATGATGCAGTTGATTTGTAAACATGAGACTCTAGTCTAGATATAAACACTAAGAATGACACTGTTATTTTTATTTTGAATATCCAATTTTTTAGAAAGATGTAATTGGATATCGCTCAGCTGGAGTTGCTGAATTAATGCAGCAACAGCATCTCAAAGCTGTAGATAGCATGGCTGGACGGATGAGATTAATCACCGATAGTGCTGATACGCTCAAATCTCTCTTTGATGTTTTGTACTCGGAGAACAAAAAGTTGCAACAGTCACTCGAGGAAAAGGTTAGTATTCAATGAGATGTGGTTTGATCGTTAATTGAATTTGCATCTTTTTTATTTGTGTATGGAGTTGTTGATAATGTTATCCTGTAAAATTGTCTCTAAAAATTGTCTTCTATTTTTTACAGTTCAATCGATTGTCTGGTGATGTAAAGGAAACACTGAAGAACAATACTAGGGTCTACGATCGTTTGGATGTAGTTCTTAATGATGTTAAAAAGAAGTGGGGCGATTTATTGAACGATGGCCACACTCATTTAACTGAATTCAAGAGCACTCAGAATAAGTACAAGGATGAATCCAATCGGAAGATTGAACAAATGCGGGAAACCCTGATGTTTTTTATGCAAAAAGCAGAGGTTATGCAGAAAACTCTGGACGATTTAAAATTGGAGACCAATGGCCAAGTCGATAAGTCTGTTGAGATTTTCAATCAGTTTGTACACGATGTGGATACAGCCAGTAACGTCACTGACGCCATCAGTCGCGACAGTATTAAGTCTATTCAAGATGCTCGCACGGCGTCACATAACACCATTACAAGATTTTCGACTTACAAGATACACAACGTGCAAGAACCCAAGCAAAAGCTTGCAAGTCTCAATGAGAAAGTGGAGGACGGGTCAAAATCTATGTTAAATACAGTCTATGAAAGCGTAGCACGCGCACTGACTGAACAGAATAGCTCAATTGAAGACGTAATTAATAACGTTAAAAATACTACCGAGATGTATGGCAACGTTATTTCGGGTCATCGCTCAGACGTCAACAAATTAGTTAGACGACGTACTCATGAAACCCAGCTGCTGAGAGATACTTCTTACAATGCAGTAAGAGTTTTGTCTGAAGGCGAAGAAAAGGCTGCGAAAGAATTACTTGTCGCTATTGACGGTCAGTGTGATCACGTGTCTGAGAAATCAACAACAGCTAACAGTTTGCTACAGCACGCTGCAGGAAACGTGGACGAGTTTTGGGAAGAGACTTACTTAGTGGATACTCCATCTGGAGGTACCCCAGGCCGTCGCAAGTACGAACTGCCATCGAAGTTAACCCTTCCATCTCCACACAGCCGTGTCATGGCTCGCTACCGATCGCTTAGCAAGGATGTCAAGGTTGCTATTGATGAGGGCCCAGATGATTTAAATTGTTCTTGGAGCGATGGCTATTTTAAGAACCTGAAAATTCCGGTACAACTTACTGTTGTTGCAATGGAGGATGATGCTGAGACAGAACCGGAGTGTGAAGCTGGAAACAGTGAAAATGAGAACGTTGAGAATCGAGATCCATCGGGAATTCCCTTTAAGAAGCTTGACACTATTGTGGAGTCCGTGGAGGCTAAAGATACATCTAAAAACAGCAACACTGAATATGCAGATGACGTTGTAAGTAGTTGTAATAAGCTTTCTTAGATCATGATGATGTCTTAAAATTTAATTATCTAATTTGTCTTTGTTACAGACTCCGGAACAATCACAAAGTGATAAAGTTCCGACACGTCCCGAGACTCCAAAGAAGAAAAACAAGGTCAGGCGTAAGAGTGGTGGTAAAAAGGGTGTCTTAAAGTCTACAAATTAGAGATTCAAACTGTTAGTATTGTAACACATGCAAGCAATCATATAATACGCTTAATAGTTTATAGTTCAAATAATCTAATTAAAACTCAAGATCATCCGCTGAAAAGTGCCTTCGAAGATTTGAACAAAGCTCAACAACAACAACAACTTAACTGTCTTTCCATGTATACAATACAATAATAGTTATAGAAACAATAATATTTCTTATTCTTCATTCATTTTCATTAAGATGTTTCCCAAATTGTCAATATGTAATTATAAAATTTCACTGTAAATCTTTACATTTTCAGTATGCTATCAAGAATTATGTTGTATGTATGTATGAGAAGTCAAATTGGAATTGTAATTATGTTATATCTATGTATAATACGATGTACACATGTATTTCTTTGATGTTGTTCATCATTCAACTTAAATGTTAAAATTATTGTGAAAATGAAATTAGTTGAAAGAGTACTGATACTGGTGAATTAAGGTGATTTTGTATTATAATTGAAACGCGTAAATTGTACAGTTTATTTTATATTGTACCATCATGAACACAGGATTTGTGTTTGCTGCCTCAATGTCTTCAACAAATTTTGAAAGTGTTATGCCACTTACAACGTCATACCGTGCAACTTTTAAAATTTAAAGTATTTTATGCGAGAACTAACTTATTTTCGTCATTTAAAATCGCATGTACAAATTTTTATATAATTGACAACTTTTTATATGAAATAAAGATGTAATATAACCATCATCAGATTGAAAAGAAACCAACATAAAATGATTAATTCCTGGGAAAAAGTTGACGTCCCTCAGCCCTCACTCATCGACATAAAAGCTACATCTATAACATATTCCCATCCGGTTATAACCATACACTACAATTCCATAGTACAATTATAACATGTCAAATCTCTCACTATTCTATACAAAGTATATAGTGGGATTTGTCAGCTTGAGAGTGCAGTAACTGGAAAACTACTTGATGCATAGAATTTTCAGGAAGGAAGAAGGATTTAAAAGTACAGCTAGATAAGTAATTAGTATTACCAATTTCTAGACAAAACATATCTGATAACATTCATGTTGCCCCAAATTTTCCAACATTTTATGATCACACGTACAATATTATGCCTTTAGTAAAATATTCATCATCATCATCACATCACATAAACTCGTTAAGTACATATTTGACACGACAATCAAAAACGAAATGAGTAGTATTAAATATACAAGAAAAGTAATAGCAACATATAGCAATCAGGCTGAAAAGTTTTGTTCTACAGAACATTTCAATTTTAACGTTGTTTCCTGCATGAAAGCCTGCAATAATTCTAGCAGCTTAATGGCTATTTACGTTCTCTTTCTTTACTATCAAATATAGCAAGATTGTTAGTACTACCAAAAATCCACCTCCTTAATAAGTAGTCTATGGACTACACGGACGTAAGCTTCAACCTTGTCTGTTTTGTTTGTATAGGAAACTATCGTCTTGTCTTTTTTCATTTTCATTTTCCTACAACTTATAATGCTGCATGCATAATTTTTACTTGATCTGCATCTTACATGCCATTGCAATTCGCATTAGTAAATTAAGTACTAGCGAAAAAAACTACATTTATAAAAGGCTAATACCAAAACGAGACACATCAGATCAGACAACACGAGGAAGAGAGTGAGACATGACTGCACACCTTGACTATGACTACATGACTGCTGAAAGTTCAAGGAGAAATGATGATGGTAATGGTGTTCAGTTCTTTTTTTTCAGAAGAGAATATGAGACTGAGATGAAATCTGCTGAGCTATGAGATATATTGTGTGGTGCCCACCACCACCACCGCAAGTAGTTGTCACAATTCACAATTATGGGAGAGCATTTTCTACAAAGATGAACATGAATGTAAACAGATACTATAATTGAATTGTTTGAGTGGATACTGCGAGCATTTATCACTATCAGTATACTCACAGAATATTTAGCTGATGTATTTCATGCTTATGAGTAACACTTGCCTGATACAATTATCATTTTTTTCCATGGCTTTTTTCATAGAATTGCATGCATAACTGGCCAGACAGACTTGAATTACAGACTGAGTTTTTACACGAGAATTTTACTGCAATTATAATGCAACATGCAATGATGCTTTTTGCCACTTACTGTGCTTCAAAATACCTTTGTTGCAAAACATTCCTCAGACTAAGTTCGTAGAAATGAGTTTCTTTGGTTTCAAAAAACTGGAAATTGGAACTATTAAAAAATTCAGAGAAGCAAAAAGTGAGTTAGTTGGTTTCTTCAGGAAATTCACATTCTTTTAAATTAAATTGCATGGAATTAATTCGATCCTTTTTATTCAAAATTAGCAATTGCATTATTACGAATTATACTTCTTGTAAATCTCTGTATTCCTATTAATCCGTCTTTACCATAATTTGCAATGCATAATAATGATAACTAACGCCACCATGCATGACCAGACTGTTGATTAATGACCTTGTTAATCATATAGTATATCGATAAGAGTAATGCAGATAATAGATATGAAAAAGATTCAGTGATAAGACTTTAGAAGTGCTAGTTTCCAGTTCTTCATCTAAATATTTCTTGAGATTTTCACCGAATTCGTCATTTTTTCATAGATAAAAAACAAAAAGACTCTGTGTGACTGGAAATTGGATTTGAGACGCCAGAAACCCCATTAGCTATTGAACATTTCCCATGGCAACGAGAACAATATAGTGCGTCGCTAGCCAACAAGCTTGTAACTTATCTAAAGGATGAATACAAAGGCACTGGCATTGTTCCTGTGTAGCACGGGGTTTCAAAATTTGGTGTCAATGAAAACGAAATTAATTTACGGGATATTGTAAGTCCTTTTTTGACACATTGATATTATTATTTAACTCGAGATGTCGGACATAAGGAATGACGAACAACGAAACATAACTCGCATAAAGCAATTTTATCATAATCCTTAAAATGAAACAAGCGCTTTAAGCAGTGCTGTATTACGCCAAGCTGTTGCGTTTAATAATTTTGTATAACTTATGAAACCAAAAAGAAACATTATTTGGTTTACATTATATAGTTGGTTGAATGCGTAAGAAATGAAAAGTTAGGTATTTACGCGATTGCATGATTATAGTAATCGCACAAGCATGAGGAATTAACGCCTTGATCTATTGCCTAGTTACTTACGAAGTCAAGTTTATAAAAACAGCTTTCGTGTCTTTACCACTGGTATAATCAGTTTACAACGCAAAAAGGAGATAAAAAAAATTCTACATATATAGTATCCTCAATCCTCACACATACAAGTAAAGTGAAATTAGATCTCTGTGAATAATATGAGTAAATAAAGCCTACAATTCCCAGTTCGCATTTTCATATTGAAATACTCACACATTCAAAAAAACATTCAAATGATATGATGTAAAGCATTCCAAGTTGATTCGTGTGATTGTAAAACTCTTCTGGTCTTTTAGACCAAACCAAAGTGTGGATTTTTCTTCAAATTTTCAACTAATTCATCATCTTTGCATTGTAGCGTGAATCCTCTCAATCTAAAAAACCACCACCATCCAACTTTTTTACTTCACAGTCATAGTCACAGCCTCACAACGATTGCTCATTGTTGAAAAGTCATTGTCAGCAGACATATAAAAGCACACAATTTTTTACCTTTACCATTAGCAACGATGACAACGCAAAATGTTCCATTGCCATGGCCTATGCAATTACTCGCAAGGAATGTAAAGAGAATGCCTAAACCCAATCCATATATCATAAAAATGAACGCTTTTTTGTGTACTTGTGCTGGTGTACCAATGGCAATGCCAAAGCAAAAATGAATAGTAGTTAGTTATCTATCGTATTTTATCATATTGCTCATTGTTGTTTCGCTGCTAAGGTAAGGTAAAGGTAACACAGAAAAAATACAGGCACAAGGCTAGGCTACAG
>JAQFZH010004192.1:0-12348 GCA_034695485.1 Entomobrya nivalis
TTTTCAAAATCACTCATTTTGTTGCCAAATGGATCTGTACCAGAGCTGTGGTAGCTATTTGTGTTATGGAAAAATCCATACCGCTCAATCCATTATGGATTTTTGAACAATTAAGTGGAGTTGCATACTGGGAAGGTCTTATCTGGACAATCTTTGAGACAGCCATTACATTTGCGTATAACTATTTTCTTTGGACAATGATGATAGTGCAAGCGTACTGCATGATTTGTGATGTTCTGATTGGTGTTCTATCCATATCTCTGTGTCAAAATTTTGCTCACAAGTGAGACCATTTTGTGTAACGTAACGTAACATAATTTAATTATAAAATACCAAATTTTACTACTAAATGCCTTCTTATTAATTCCAGAAATCTTCTGAATGCCTTTAATGAAGGCAAACTTTTAGCTGACCTTAACCTGGAGGTAATCTCTCCTGAAATCATAATCTACCGAGTTAATCATTTGTTAGTGGAATTATGTAATAATTTTATAAGCTCGCTCTTGTTTATTTTTTTAATCCTCTGCGGAACATGTCAAGTTATATCTGCTGTTACAATTATTCTCAAGTCGTCGACTTTGAATGTTCTATTACTGCTATTCTTTAATATAGTTGTATTGCAAACAACATTTGTATATTTGGTAGTGTATGGATTTGCAGGAGACTTTTACAGAGCTTCAGATTTGTCATTGGTGCAATTAAGAAGGCATGCGGGTACTCAGTATGACGGAAGACTAGTAAGGAAAGAACGTAAGTTTCGGGAAAAGTTTTTGAGATCTTGCCAAGTTCAAAAAATCCACTTTGGATTGTCTAATTATATTGAAAAGACTACACCTGCGGTGTTTCAAATGTTTTGTCTAAATCGGATAATTGATTTGGTTTTGGTAAGTAAATAGGCTTGCGAAATGTATAAATAAATTGATTAATATTTGACAATCTACTGAAGTAGAACCCCGAAAACTAAGCTCAAATACGTACATTATAAGGTGCAATGATTAAAGAATGACATGCTAATAATAAATCATAAATATATGCATTAGGTTTCATTACTAATGGGTGAAAAATATTTTTGGTTATTAATTATGCTTTATTGAGTTAAATGTTTCACTCAAACATTGCTTTCGATATTGGGGTTACCAAGTTAAACAGTAATCAATATTTATACTCTTCATTTAATTTCATTTAAAAATCTAATCAAAATTTAATTTCAATAAAAATTATACTTTTATTTAATTATTGAACAGTGGAGTGCTTCTTTGTTTCAGTTTATATTTTGCTGCACGTCTCACTTTTCTCGACGCTTATCTTGTTTCTCTGTTCACCATCACAAAAGTCATACCGAAGCTCTTCAAAGTATTCCCTTTTAAAACCCAATGACTCAGCATGATTGTAAATGAGTTTTGTAGTTTCTTCGGGAAGTTCAGCAACTGTGCTCGAAATTCCCCACGTTGCTTGGTCATCATCAAAGCAGGCAGCAACAAAGACGTATGTGGCGTTGTCTGTAAGTGTGATATATGATACTCCAATATCCCCTGTGTTTTTCAATCAGATATATTATTTTATAAATGCCCGAATCTAATTTATTAAGTTGTTCAAACATTTTTACAAAAAAAATCTTACTCGACTCTGTAGTAAATTTCTGAGATGCCACGCCTTCCTCACTGATAGTGGGTAAACCCATAGTGAGCTTGGTTTGCTTTCCATTGAATCCAGTTACGTATGGAATATTTTCAATAAATCGAACTTTGATACAACTGTCATAATACACCTCACTTTCTTTTAGATTTGAAATGTCTTCTGTACTCCCGATTAGCTCTGAACTAGAACGATACAGGTCCAAACGGCTCATTAGCGGGTAGTACCATTCTTTCACGGACATCAGCTAGATTTATTTTAAACAATTACATTTCATTTTAGGTTTTTACATACCTTTTAAATAAATATATTTATACTGTGTGCATACCCATTGAATATCCACGTTTGTTGTCTTTTTAATTGGAAGGCAGTTTTGCTCCTTTGCACTTTCTAAATCTAATGCATAAGCAGAAAGTACCATGAATAGTAGAACAAATGGGTTTGGGAGTTGAAATTTGAAGCAGTTCGGTTTAGTGGTATTCATTTTGAATTAAAAAAACGAATAATTTTATATTTCAGATTTTTTTTTATATTGAAGATTTGGACGAATACGAGAACGCCTGCCTGCGTAGAACGAGAACATCCAACTAATAAAAGCTGTTTCATGTGACAAAGCTTGCAGGTCTCAGAATGAAGGTTAGATTAATTGAAATGACCGAATGTAGTATCAAATGATGGAGTAAAAACAATGTCCAATTGAGTGTGTATCAATTGCAAGTTTACACTGTTGTTACTTTTCTGCACGTAGTATGACGTGCTGTGATGATCATGTCAAAGCAAATATGTGAACGTATTTTTGTTTGTGTGAAAATACACTCTAGATCCAGCTATTATATATGTGATTGCTTCATGGACAATCCAAGGTAATCAATAAAGGCATTTCTTTCGTTGGTGTTGTGTAAATATGCCATAGCTACAAATGTGCAAAAAAATGTCCTTGTCTAAAGACATATCTGTTATAATTGATAGTGGGAAATGTTGGTAATGTTTAAATATATATGAAACGAATTTCAACCTTAATAAAATGAATTCGTACTTGCATTTATTCATTGATACTATTTAGGAGGATAATTGTCTTAATTAATTTAAATGTCATTTTAAATCAGCAACAAGTGAGTGTAGTCTAGAGTTTAATATTTGTAAGACCTCAGATTTTAGTTATAGAGCAAACAAAGTCAATAGCCTATAAAAGAATAAAACAATTACAGTTATAATACAGTATTAGTATCAGTAGCTGACTGACGAGTAAGTGAGTTTAAAGTTAAAAAAGAAAGATAATAAATTTGTTAATGAAAATGTTATGCTGTTAGTGTAATTCGCTAATTAAAAAGTGAGAAAAAAATCCAAATCATATTTTATAATGAAAGTTGTGAATCTGTAAAAAGACAGAGTTGTGCCACATCCTCTGGAGTAACTGGTCCACTGATCTCAAACCATTCTGAATTACCGGCATCAGTTCTTGCCGACGCTATTGCGTTTCTCAAGGCAAGCACAACAGCGAATGCGGAATCAGTACTGGGCTCTCCAGTAGCTGCACAAAAAGCGAACAATATTATTTTTGATTGACATTCTAATAGCTTAATTTAGATCACATATTGGCATTATTTTTCTAAATATTCATATACCTTTTGATCTTAAAACACCATGAGGATTCGGAGCATTACTGAGTAAAGTAATTCGAAAGTCTTCGGGAATATCTTTGACTTCCGGTGCTTTGTAATCCTATATATTTTAACAAGTAATTAAATTCCGACCTGTAAAATATGACAAATAAGTAAATTCAAAATAAGTTATTACCCAAGTTCCATTTGTAAGGAGCTTGCCACTCTCCTCATCATGTACAATTTTCTCTGTAGTCCAGAAGCCCTGTCCCATAATATACCCTCCTTCAATTTGACCAAGGTCAATAGCTGGACTCAAACTTTTTCCTGTGTCTTCATAAAGATCCGTACGAACGATCTACATGAAATGTACCCAATTAATAAACTATAAAATTTGATGGAATTAATTCGTCTGGTGATTTATATAATTACCTTGTATTCTCCAGTCAAAACATCAATTTCCACTTCCGTACAATTTAATACCCAAACATCGTATCCTTTAATGTCGTCCTTTGCAGTTGGGCTGAATAAAATACAAATTAAAATAATTTACTAATTTCCATTCGAAATTCTGTTATTCAATTAAATCGAGGCATACGTGTAACTGGCAGTTAATTTGACTTTAGCAGTATGCGCCTCCTCAATCAACTTTTCCCAAGACGGATTCTCCAACTTTTTAAGAACTGGTCTCAGATTTTCCCTTATCTCTTCACATGCTCGCATAACAGACTAAAAAACAAATTATCAAATTACCCCAAAAAATTATCATAAAATGAAATTAAAAATTTAAGCAATTAATTTATATTCATTTTTAAAACTCACATAACAAACCACTTCACTAGCAATGGAACCTCCAGTAGCAAAGCTATTCGCTGCAACAAAGCTATTACTCGGCTTGACTTTAATCCTGTCCATTGGAACATTTAGAGCTTGGGCCACTGCTTGTACCACCTTTAATAAATATTCAAACATTACTACATCCCCCAAATTGCTTATTTTAAATTTTTTATAGTCTCAAATTACCCCCATTTTATTACCTTAGTATTCAATCCCTGTCCCATCTCAATACCCCCATGACTCACAGAAATATACCCATCCATATGATATATCGCCACAGATGCAATCATATTCGCCGCAAAATATTCAATAGGATACCTCACCGGGACCACCGAAATACCCCGTTTCTTCCATCGGTTTTCCCCATTAAAATTCTCAATCTCTTGCTTCCTTTTTCCATATTCCGCTCCCTCCTTCATTTCTTTAATCATTCTCGGAATTAAATTTTCTCTTTCATATGTTGGTGCACCAAAAACCAAAGGGTCCCCATTTTCCAGCAAATTAACCTCCCGAATTTCCACAGGATCCTTTCTCAAATATGTAGCAATATGATCCATAATCCATTCGATAGCTGCCACAGATTGTACACTTCCAGGAGCCCTACAAGCTGTATTGGATGGAGTATTTGTGGTAACAAAATGTGTATCCACTTCCCATCCTGCAGCTTTGTACACATTTTGCAGATGAGCCATTGCTAAAAATGTGGTAGGTTCGTTATAGGCATAGCCCGTGTCACAGATTAGGTCCACTTTAAGACTGCCTATTTTCCCAGTAGAGTCGAAACCAACTTGGTAGGGGATTCGATATGGGAGCCGTTTTCCAATCATGCTCATATTTGTTTCCATGTCAAGTATTATTCGAACGGGGCGATTTGAGACCCAAGTGGCAACCGCACAAGCTGTAGCTATTAGGGTAGGTCGAGATGCTCTAAAATATTAAGGGATTTTAGATTTGAAATACATCTGAATAAATTAAAAATATAAAATAGTTTTTGGTGTCTCACTTTCCCCCAAATGCACCCCCAAGTCGACGAACTTGCACGTTGATACTATTTGTCGGGATATTTAAACAGGTTGCTATAGTATTTTGAACATGATCCATCCACTGTGTACTAACATACACATCGATTCCATCCTCTCTTGGATGACAAACCACACTTTGGGTTTCCATATAAAAGTGGTACTGTGATCCCGCTCTTAGAGTACCTTTAAGAGTGTGTTCCACCTTTATATTTCCATTAGGCTTGGTTTCGAATTTTCCTGATGTTTGCTTTGCATATGAGCCATCTGCCTTTGCCTTGGAAATAGCATCATCAATACTGACCACAGGCTTTTGTTCGTTGGAATACTTCACCTTAACAAGTTTAGCAGCTTTGGCAGCGGTGTCCTTACAAGTTGCTAAAATCATTCCGAGGGCTTGTCCGTAATAACTTATTTTATCGGTGACAAAAATCTTTAGGGAAAATATTAAATTAATTAAATATAATTGAGATTATGTTGGTAATATAAATGTAAAGAGATTTTTTGGAGACGTACAGGTTCAACCATGGTAGTAGGCCAGAAATTAAATTTCATCGCATTATTTTCTCCCGGAATGTCTTTGGCTGTTACAAGTCGCACAACGCCAGGAATTTTCTAATAAAAATATTAGAAAAAATTATTACGACATTTCTATGGAAATTCAGAAAATTTAAAAAATAGCTGATGTACCAAAGCTTCACTAGCATCCATATCCACCAACTCAGCATTTCCAACAGTACTTGTGACAAACGCTCCAAATAGTTCATCAGGATGATATGGAATATCCCCCGTGTACTCTGCCTCTCCACTTGCTTGAATACCACCTTCATACTTTGGTACTGCTTTGTATAAAGCTGTATTAGATGCCTCATTATCAGTATCATAGTTCTGTTGCCCTTTTATCATATTTCTTAAAATATCTTTTGATCCAGACTGCATTTTTCTAGCAACTTTGCTTCCAATAATTTCCAGAATAGTTTTGTAGAGTAATGTTTTCACAAGCTGGATTCTGTATGACTCTGCTGACTCAAGAGGAGCCATTTCCGGTTTCACTTCTTTATCCAAAGCTTGTAGTGCTAGTTTGAGGGTTCTTGGATCTGATAAGCATTTACCTTGTAGTGCTACCTCTGCTCCGTTAGCATGTACCTAAATGTAAAGCTATTTTTAATTTTCATACAAAAAATTATTAATTAATTTGCAAAAAAATCATACAAATTCTGCTGAAATGCCTCCATACACAAGTCGTGGTCTCTCCTGAACCACAAAATTGCCCTCGTATTTGTTAACTTTAAAGAGTAACGCTGCGTTCACATAAGCATGTGCATTTTGATATCGTCTTGTAATCTATTCAGTAAAGTAAATATCACATTTTTGTAAATATTTTACATAAATTATAGTAATCCATAAGTTTGTACCCTATTAAATTACCTTAAAGCTGCGATAGTGATAGCCCTCCCTTTTGGGAAAATGAAGCGATAAAATTAATTTACATGACATATCCGTCTTTAAAAAGTCCAATAGCGACATTGGCTTTAAAATTTCCGGTTTGGCGGTTCTTTGGATTCCACATTTTTTACCAACACCAACTTTACAAAAAAATCATATAAAAAATTGAACTTGTCAATATGCCAAAAATATCGTCATAATTAAAAAAGAGATTAAAACTACGACTACGAGTACCCAATGTGATTGTCGCTCCAAGAGCCTCCAAAATGACAAATACATCAGATGGAAATTCATTATGTTTATGCTTTATCATCAGGTTCCCAGCTATGGTACCATTCTAAAGAAGAATATAAATGTATAAAAAAATCTTACCGATCATGTATACTTAAATATTACACTAAATACCAACAACTCACATTTCTAACAGAAATATTAGCCACCCGTTCCAAATGGGTTGCCATCCTCTGTCCATATTCAAATCCGGGTCGTTTACTATTTTCCTTGAGTAACCGAATTACTTCACTTAATGTGGTTCCTCCACCTATCACACATCCATTAACATATTTATAAATACCAACTCTACTGTAAAAAATTATCTGAAGTACTAAAAATGTGGCATACCAATCAATAACTCATCTTTCTCAATTCCACATTTCTTTAAATCAGGAATCCCAGTAATATCAATAAACGTCTTGTACGGGCCATCATTTTTAAAAATCCCTTCAAAAAATAAACCCAAGGCATAAAATTTGCTAAATTATTTGAATGACTCATTTCATCATAATTATTTTTATCTCACCAGTGCTTGTATTCCCAGCAACAAACCTAACAGCACGACTTGCATTTTGTGCTGCTGCTGCAGTAGCCAAAGCACCTTCTAAATTTTTGGCTGTTACCCATTCTTTCCCACCAGACAACTTGATAAAGTGAGATGATGAATCTTTTGCCTTTGTTTGTGGTGCTGTGCAACCTCCTTGTTTTGTTTTCATGGGACATGATGCACAATCCTACACAAAATATTAATTTATAGTAGTTTGGTTAAACCTTAAATTTATTTTCATGTATTTTTTAAAAGATGAATTAAAGAACACCTCAATATCTGCACATTTCCTCTTCAAATCTTCATCAGCATCTTTTGTCAAACTTTTAAATGCATCCAGAATAGGTCTGTAGCCAGTACAACGGCATATGTTACCATCCAAGTTTTTCTCAATGTCTTCCATTCCAAGGTCCTTGTTTGATTCAAGCATGCTTCAAATTAAATTAGACATTTTATTTCAATTGCCAGTGCACAATAAATGTATATGATCACATGTATAATACTAAGCATGACAAATTTATAATTGCTTTTGTGAGTGAAATTTTCACAAAAAAATGATCAAAAAGTGCAAGTCATTTGTAAACACTACAGTTTTAGACAAACATGAAATAAACGTGGGTAGATAGGATTCTGATGTAAAATAATTGGTTACTTTGCTTGAAGGTATTAATTTATCTTGCGATTTACCTGTACATGTTCATCACCATACCGGGTGTACAATAGCCACACTGACGATTACACAAAAAAATGGTTGAAAATGTTGAAATGATAATTAGTAGATATAAAATGTCTCCACTTATCAAATTGAATAAATTGTACAAAAATATGTACCTGGCTCCCATGGAAATTAACAAGTCGATTTTGAACCACATGATATCCTTCCTTTTTATTTCCAAGTCGTTCCACAGTGGAAATATCCCATCCATCACAGCTCAGTACAGGGGTCAAGCACTAAATTATAAATTTGAATTTAATGCACATAAAATAAATTATTTATTATTTATTTGGTAAATTGTTGGGTTTTATGTATTTCGTACCGAGTTCACACTTTTGGTAATTTCGGATCCCGTATTAGGATCAATAACTTTTGCTGACACTAGACATGCCCCACATCCCCCTTCTCTGCACATGACCTTTGTGCCCTTGAGATTGGCAACATCTCGAATATAGTCAGCAAGCACGGTTTTTGGACCAACTTGTTTGTCAGCATCTCCAACTGTGCATCAATATGAGATAACAGTTAATTAAATTTCTAAATTATTATATTTTTTCAAACTTTAAAATTATTGGAATAACACCATACTTACTACTATGTTTGGTTCCGTTTATGTGAAAATTAATAGCAGAAGATGCCATAATTTTCTATTATAAATATCTGCTTTACACTATTTTGGATTTTTTACTGTTTATTTTACTTATGCGAAACTCTCTTTTTAAACTTTATTCACTTCCAAAGCAACAGTCCAACTCAAACAACATCTCTATATTGACTGCAGTATTAACCGTTTAAATTGTTGTATCTAATTTACCTTACAAATTAACAGGAGAAGTGAGAAGATGATGATTATGTTTTTTTGCTACTTCATCCGGACTCAACATCAGACGTCATTGCGAAACACAAGCAAAAAATGCAGACTAGTTTGCAGTGTATAAGTACACTTTAGCTTGTACTTTTGAATGACAAGTTGAGAGAGTGAATGAGAGGAAGATGGAAAAAATGGTATTCATTGTTCACATGCAATAAGCAAATTACTGTCATTATTAATGGTCATTATTATTGGATTGTTATGATGATGGGTTCGTTTTGAATTTAAGATTTAGCATTGATGTCTGTATAATGCAAGTTTTGTATTATGTAGCAAGTACATTTGAAACATGCTTATATTAAAAAATTATGAAAAATATCCTTGAAAATTTTGTTCGAGCAAAAAGTGTAGAATGACCGCAAAGTTTTGTGTGAGAATCGATATTATAAACTTGTTAGTGTAGTAATGGCTCATTTCAATGACATCTTTCTTCCAATAGGATACATAGAAACGACACGTGTACATATTTTGCCAACTGGAATTTTAACTATTCATCTGTACACGTTTCTACACACGGTACACAATATTATATTTTTTACCATACCTTACTCTAATTTATATTAAATTTAGAGTAGTAACCTATACTACGATTTGTCGAGATAACTTTCCCAATTCCGGTTGTAAACGGCGTTTTATTCGTATTTTGAATGCATTTGTTGACCATGGAATTATTCAGTCGGAAAATTTGTACAAGGTTTATCTATGTATAGTATGTAGCTAATATGGTTTGATGGTATGTCTATGCAATGTCTGCACTTTTCAGTTCAAGATCAGTCATCATCATCTTGTCGTCTATTTTTTGCTGTAAACAAACCAAAGCATGTTAATATTGACCGTAATATCAGTGTTAACATTTCATATAGTTTTAAACTTGCTAAAGTATTCCAGTTGTTCTTTATATGCATATACCTTAACAGCATATTACAAAATAGTCATCATTACTTTTTCTGTCTACAGCGAAAAGAGGTTGCAAAATAGGAGCGTATTAACCTTCCCACTTCCATGATATGAAAAGAAATATTAAATAGATAAAGTTTATTAAGATACGACTTGAAAATATCTGAACTGTATTTATTTAGATCAGTTGTATTATGATCAGTAGTAAGTTCTCAAGATGCACTTATAGATAAGAAATTTTTATCTTGACGGATGATAAAAAATAAACTGATCTTTCCAAACGTTTAAATTATACATAAAAATTGCATTATCGTAAACACGACAGATTTTAACATTTTATGCATGTCATTCGTTTAAAAAACTTAAGTATAAAAGAAAGTTGTTGATAATTATTTATTTAAAATGAATAATCAGATTGAATCATTTCTTTCTAGTGTCACAAACAACGATTTGTCATCCACAGGGATTCCTGGATATCAAAAGTTCGAAAGTTGCTTTTAAAATGACAGACAAAAGATAAAATTGGTTTGGATAAATACATATGATAAATAGAAAGATATTTTAAATTATTTACATATATGCATTTTATATCCAGGAACATATTTCGCAGTCATTAAATTTTACGAAAACGGAATAATATCGTTGTGTAGAATGGTAGATTTAGTTTGCATAGTCATATGTATAAGTTCCCTAGAAGTAACGTACCTCTTTAAATCGTTGAAATAAAATAAAATGTAAGCTTGAATAAATACATCACTTTATTAATGAAAACAAAAAAAACGTTAATTTATTTACAAAATACAATGTATATTTAAACGGAATGAATAAATACTCGAAACGATACTGATTCTGGGCAATTATTTAAATGTACTTTACAACTGGAATGACTTGTACTATAAAAAAATTCTTAACCCTATTTACCAAAAAAAATTAATCTCACTCCATTGACATTGTAATCCAAATATCCATCCAATCCAGTCTACGAATAGGGCCAATATTTGACATGGAACGGGCTGGGCCTTCATTCGTCACAGAGATGTCGTACGGAAGCCCAGTATTGACTGTACTATCAACTGAGTTTAAAAAACCGCCACTAATCTCTTCAGATAGTTCACTGGAAAGGTCGCCAGTCAAATCTGATTCCACAGATTGGTCAGAAGGTGCTTGACGTTTAACTTGGACCTGTTAATCCATTTAAATTTTAGTGATGATGGTCCAAATTATAAAAATAGTTAATTGTTGATGTTATTTATTTTAACAATTTTTACGTACATGTCTTGCCGCGGCTAAATATACCATACACAGGTAAAGCAGAACTCGGATTGTAGGGATTGTAGACATTTTGACTCGTAGGAAATGATTTTAATTGACTAAACTCTATAGTTTTTTGATACTTCTATCAGCAGGGCTTGTAAGGGAATGATGCAGTTATAAACATGCAACGTTCGTATTTATAAGCGAGTTACAATTTACAAAATATTTGTACACTCCCGCTCTTGAATATTTTTGATGGCTTTAAGGTAAACCATATGTGTACCCAAAGTGGAATATTTTTTTTATTTGAGACGTAGGAAAATTACTAATACCAACATTCCATAAATGACAAAATAAATATTTTATAAACAACAAAATAACTAGTATAGAAATGCTGCCCAAGTAATTCCTTTTCATTTATAATTTGTAATGGGCAATACCATTGACCTTTGATTGGTTTAACATTCCATTGTACTTACTTACAATGAATTACAAGACTGTGGAAATACATTTCTATCTTGCATGAGTAATAAGGAAATGTTATGCTGACAAACAAACTTAGAAGTGACCACGTGGTGAGCATGTAGTACATTTGCTTTAAATACAACCCTGAAAAATATTTTTGTTTGTCTGATACAAATTTAATCAATTAATTTTCATGACATGTAGCTCTTTAGTGCTCGTTTTAATATCATGACTCAAAAATATCATATGAATGAATGGACCGAAAAAAAGGAAAGGAAAATTCTGTTTACATCAGTGCAATATCTCATGATAAAACAGGATTCTTCGCATGCAAGAAAAATCAGATCAGAGGTTGATCAATACTGGAATTTATAAGTATAAGCCCCCATAATATGTTATACATGTTTACAGTCAATTTTATACTGTAAATATGCATTATATACGAAATCCAGTTAAGTTTGGATAACCCATGATGTAAATATTTACGAGACAGCTTGGCTTCATCTGATCTTTAAACATATTACGTTTTCTGTTTTGATCTTTGGAATGGCCTGACCTCAAAGTGGTAATAGAGGCATATGATTTTAAAACTAGCTTAAACCTTACCGAATTCATAAAGTTGAGCTCAAAGCAAAATGGCATTAAAAATGGTTATAAAAATTACAGAAATATTGCGAGATGACTACTGATAATAATTACATAATTGATGATAAATGTCATTCATTTTTTGGTCAAAGAGATTGAATTTTATTTATAACTCAAATTTTCGCGGACTTGCCGTCTGCTTT
>JAQFZH010004193.1:0-12347 GCA_034695485.1 Entomobrya nivalis
TGGGTGTTATGTTCTTTGTTGCTAGCCTCAAAGAGACTTGTGCGGTGGTGAGTGGAATAAACATGCGTATTTAGAGGTCCTATCTTTTTTTGGGCCACAGTGAGATCCAAAAGTTTTTTGTAAATGGTTTGCCTGTTATACTTGTTTGTGTAATATTCATATTTCTGCCGTCATGTAAACTAATTAATCATTGAAAGCATCTATAATTTCGTGTCTCATTTGCCCTCATATAACTACCACGATTAATTTGGCGTTTGGCCAGACACCTATTGGACAGTGAGTACAAGACGGAATGCCCTAGCTTAGCACCATATACTAGCATGCGAGACTAATCGGACAAGCATGCGAGAAACCGGATGATTTAGCAATTAGCACTGGACAGAATACCTGGAAAAGGGTTAACCAACCAATATTCACTCGACTGAAACCTGTTCTATTTTGGCGAACATATTAACGACGCATTAAAACTGTCATCAATATTTATAAATTTAGGAGAACATAACAACTGCAAATAATACATAGGTATGTGCTGCTGACATGTGCTTGTTTTTACCTCTTTTAAAATATATTGACCCAAGCAAACTAGTGTCCTTATTAGGCAGTAAAATGGTTTATGTAGCAAGGCTGAGTTTTTTACGCTCTTGTCGACGAACTATTGATTTTGGTTCAAAATACATCCTTGAGCTCAGAGGAAAAGATAAATGGCAGATAGTAGTTTATGGAGTCATTTGTTTATAAACAGGATGAACCTATACCCTATCAAGCGTACAAGTGTACACTAATATTTTTCACTCGTCAAAAATGGAAACCATCAGCAGCGTGGAAGACATAATCAGATAAATCATTTATAATTCAAATAGTTTAATGCGTTAGACCTGCAAAAATTGAATTCCGTACGATGAGAGCTTTACCTTACATATCACTGGCTTAGAAGCACTTAAAAGCTAAAGCGTATTGAAATTAAATCGTATATAAGGGCTTAATGGAAATTTCATATGAACTTGTCAAAGCAACAAATTTGTAAACTATGCTCAAATATATTAATGGGTTTCCTTAGTAAAAACTACGTTTAAATGAGCTTTCGAGTACGTTATTGGGCAGTCTTTTTATGATTTTGGACTGTCCGTATTTTTAGATAATTTTAAGTCGCCTAGGAAAAATTGTCAAAGTACTGGTAAAGTTCATGAAGGGTGCAGTTATTGCTGGACCATTTACTTGGAAACTTTTGACAATGTAATGGTATTTATCTATACTTTGGGCATTTGCATTTTGCTGCAATATAAATAAATGTAAAATTAGTAAAATGAATAAATGTGATAGAATGAAATTTATTTTTATTTAGTTGTAACAGACAAACTCCACGAAGAATATCATCAATAAAAACTACAAGATTTAAAAAGACCTTTTTGAAGTCAGTAATAGATTTATCATTCTTTAAATCTTCTCCGCATTTCTTCCAGTACCTTCTCTGAAAGCTGTTAAATCAATCAAAAAAAACATAAGGAATTATAAATTTAAAAGATTTTCTATTCTGTGGTATAAAAATAGGTCTGGAAATAAATTGTCTTTGAAAATGTTAACACTACCTTTGTTTGCCGAGGAACTCGTCCACAAAAATCCACGTACTGTAACGAACCCATTTCCATAAGAAGAAAACGGCAAATTTCTTCCAACTTAACATCTTTATTCACCCCTTTTAATCTCAGAACTTTTTGTTCTAAAAAATGTAAACCTCAAAAATGGCATATTTTTTCCGAAAATAAATCATAAATAATTAATTTGTATACAGTTGTTTACTTTTTAGAGATGATATCGATTTGGTCTCAAATAAATTGATACTGAAGTCCTGCTCAAATATTTCCAACTCGGCTTTCGTATCCCCAGAATCCAATGCAGTAAGGATTTCCTTCACAGAACCCATACCGTCCGTATTCAAGACAAGCTCCTCTATATTTTCCATTTGAGTATACACTGTATTCACAACATTTATATTTGCTGACATTTCCAACCTTTTCAGTTTCGGAAATATCCGTGCTATGTGCAAGAAACAATCAATATTCGAACTCTGTCCATTTAGCACTAATTCCTACATCGTATCAACCGGTTGAACATTAAATCCAAAAAATTGTTCCCACATGTTCGACTCAATTGATAAGCTTTTCAACACAGGAAAGCAGTTCACATATGATATATTTGGAAATGATATGTCTCCAAGTTGTTCATTTTTCCAAGTTTTCCTGAACTCAAAACTTATCAGTTTATTCATCCGAGGAAACTGGATCGAAACTTCGGAAACTTCCCTACCATTTCGATGCTTGACCACTAAATGTGTTAACGAATTTGCTGACTTTCAAACAGTTTTGTAAGATTTTTAGGGTCAACATTCCAATCAAACAAATTAATAAGTAATTTTTTAACCGCAGTCCCATTTTCTGAAGATAAAAGACATGTTCAGCGTTAAAAGCACCTTGAATGTCTAAAATGGAAATATTTTTACATTTAGAATTCTCAAGTAAACTAATAAAAGCTGATTCAGATTGACCCTCTAAAAAACCTTGCAAATTCTCAAACCCAATTTTTTCAAGAACTGGTGCGTTGTCAATAAATCGTTTTATGACTTCAATGCCACAAACTGTTTTTTCCATTCCCCGAAATTCGATTTTTAAAACTTTCAGTGCAGGAAATGCCATATGGTCTGAGCACTCACCAATATAAACGGGTTGCATACATTCTTGCCTTATAGTAAGCTCAGTTACGATTGGACAAATTATATGATAAAAATCTGCCATAATTTTAAGCTGTTCAGCTGACATTGCCTCGCATGGATTTTCCATCAAATCAGTTTCCACGTCAAATTTACAGTAAGGAAATTTTCTACTGTTTTCCATGGTTTTAATAAATATACACATGTCTTCGAGTTTATAGTGCTTTGTTGTTTTGGTGGATCTATCCTGATTAAATGTGATAACTTTACATTTGCTGATGAGATAATTTATTCCAACTTTTTCCCATGTTGAATTTACAAGCCTGCAAATTTTCAGATCTTTTAAATCCAGAAATTGAAGCACGTTTTGGACGATCTAAAAGTAAAATAAAAAATTAGAAGATTAGTTTCGAATGCAAATGTTTAAATTTAAAAAAATCCAAAACGTACATGTTCCATAGTCATAGGGTTTAACATGCCGTTAGCCTTAGTGGTCTCGTCAGTAGGCAAATAAGGAGCTTCTTCGTGATTTCCAGCTACTAAAAAAAATAATTTAGTAAATTTAATTTGAAAATTCACAAGGGACAATATTTATTGAATAAATTGATAATAAAACTTACGTTTCCCAAGTTCCTCATTTTTTTGTATAGTTTTATTCTCCATTTTATATTTTTGTTGCAAATTTGATCATAAAAGTTTGATGTGATGATTTGTAAAAAATGTGCACAATTTTACATGAAAACCGTTGTAACCACACTGAGATTGCTTCTACACGTTGCTTGTTGGCTGTGCTTTGTTTGTGAACTGAGAACATGTAGCCGTTGCTAGCAGAAGAATGAAATGTTTTATAGTAATAATTATTTGTTCACTGAGTCGTGCACAGGAAGTACCCTTGCGTGAACAACCTTGTCCTTGTACATTATTTGCAAGCATATTCCCTAAAAAAACAATGCAATTTTTTCGATACACTCGAGTTGAGTTTCTCAGATTATTTACCTATATGCATATCTGCAAGCACGGATTATATTAGATACATCTGATTGGTCGTATTTGTGTCCGTAAATATTATTTTAGATACACACGGCAACAGGTACTTTACTTTTTTATGGATTCTTGAATAAATTTAATAGAGTTTTATCTTCAAAAATATTTATTATTCACTTTACATTAATTTTTTGGGAAATAATTTAAGTACGTTTTCTGGAATTTTTAGTCAATAAAATCAGCTCTAAATTGAGATACCATTTCTGTCAAAAACCATTTACAAAGTAAAAACTAAACTTATTGTAGTGAGCATGTCATGAAAGTAATTCCCAATGCATGGGTATGGAAAAGATGCACAAGAAAAATGAACAAAGACTGCTTGCAATAATCACCAATAGTAAGCTGGTTTTGTGTATGGGTATGTACGTTGAGGTTAGCATAGCTAAAATCCAAGAGCAGATGGTTCTGGTAGCTTTTTTTAGTACGGTGGTGGTTTCATGCGCACAAAATACACTCTTAAATAATCAGCTGAGCTATTTCTCATGCTTTTTATTATTGTAGTTGGCAACAAGTGTGTAGAATAGCAACAAAAACACCAAGATAAAAATACATATTTTTAAAAGTTCGAAATCATATTTTATCAAGCCATCAAAATGTATTCTCTACTTAACCAATTAGAAAGAAAACTTGGATATAGTTTTGAGAATATTATTTTACTATTTGAGGCATTAACACATGACTTTGACCCTAAAAGTTCAGAATGGGACATTTTCTGTGACAAAAATGTGTTCTACCCGAAAAGGAAATTACACAGATTGAAGTGTGTGGGAGTGAGTGTTTTAAAGTTACTCATAGCTGAGAAAGCAGTTATTATTCAAGCGGCTACTAAGGATAATAATTTGTCTGACGAAGGATTTTTGACACTGATGTGTAAACTATTTCACGAAAAATGTGATTTTAATGTGGTTGGTAATAATTTAAAATTATGGAGATATGGTCAAAGCGGAGACAAAGCAAATCTTGTTAAACCATCAGTAATTAAGGAAATGATTCAAGCAATATTTGGGGCAGTGTTTATTGATGGAGGTGGCAGCGAAAGCAAAAATAATTACGCAATGCAGTCAGTTCGTAAATTTCTTGACTTACTGATAAATAAGTATGATTTGTATTGTTTTAAATTACCTGATTCACAAGAGTTACACGACTGTCTTACCGGAAATCATAGTATTATTCGAGAATATTTAATTTGGAAAAACTATGCAGAGGAAATCAAGCCATACAAAAGTCTAGAGGGGAAAATTGGCTACAAATTTAATAACCCTGGCATTCTACAAACTGCATTGACACATGATAGTGTCAAAGGTTTGATTTCGACTCCGAAAGTTTCACATTACGAAGTACTTGAGTTTTTGGGAGATGCAGTGTACGAACTAGTTATATGTGAATACTTATATTGGCAATATATAAATGATAGAGATGGGAAAGTATTTAATTTTACCCTTTTGACAAACTACGTATCAAAAAAGTTTCAGCAAGTTCTCGCCAAAGGTTTAAATTTAGAACGATTTGTAATTAAACCAGATCATGTGAAGGTGAACGACATTCATGACTTTTTGGAGTCAATTGTGGCAGCTCTTTATATCGATGCTAAAAGTTTAAGGCCGGTCAAAATGGTTCTGGTTAAGTTATGCCGATTATTTGAATTGGAAACGATTGAAAATTGTAATCTTTGCCTTCCATATGCTTTGAGAACCTGTAAGTTTTCATTAAAGTACAATAGTATTGAAAAGTGCTTTCATTAGATATTATAATATTTATGTACATTTTATATTTGACATTTTACGGCTCATCGTACCACGTGCCATCTGGAAAGCTGGGAATGATAAAGGAAGACTATAAACTGCCTCCAAAAAGACAAGATATATTTAGAATAGTAAGCTTTCATAAACTGAGTGACCTAGTTTATAATTACAACGTATCGAATATGTTTGGTGGGAGTATTCATAGTTATGACAATAGTGCAAAAGTGGTCGGGTCAGAAAGCTGGTGTAATCAGCAAGAGTTTGTACGAGTAAGCCTCAATCAAACATTTGCCCGAATTAATTATTTTTATGAAAATGGAATGCTGCGTCCCAAGCACCATACGTACGATCCTTTTGATAAGGTATACCCTCAACTTCAACCAGAATGTGCACTTGTTTCGGTTCCTTCTATCGCTGTCACCGAAAACAAAGGAAAATGTCAGGATATATCCACTAAACCAACATTTAGTGACGTATGTGATGCTTTACGTATTATAGTTCTGTGGATATATAACTGGGTTTTGGAATTTGTGGGTCAATTGGGAAAATGGAGTCCACTTACTGGACAGATCATAGCGATTATCGGTATAGCTGTTTTGTTTTTAGAACAAGTAAATTTGGTGTCCAAGCAATAAAACAGGAAGTCGGTTTTTATTACAATACATGTATATACTATTACTTAAACCAACTGCTCAATAAATACTTTATATAAAAATTTGAATTCTATAAAAATCTTTATTTTAATTTGACTTTAATCACAGTTAAATTTAGGCTAGATAAATGTAATAAGAAAATTCGTTTGATTTGTTATTAAACGGATTTCACTTTGTAAAATATATATAATCCGCAAATTATTCTTTTTTGTAGCAAACTGTTTTATTTCCTTTAATCTGCTGTTGATTATGAAATAAAAGTTGTTAGATAACGTTTTCTCTGGTGCTAG
Organism: Entomobrya nivalis; assembly: GCA_034695485.1. NCBI lineage: Eukaryota > Metazoa > Arthropoda > Collembola > Entomobryomorpha > Entomobryidae > Entomobrya > Entomobrya nivalis. The sequence goes on from JAQFZH010004193.1 coordinate 6,434, forward strand.
TATTTCTGCATATTTGTCCAATTACACAACTTATTAAATACTGACTGTCTTACGTGTTATGTATTATATACTTGCTATGTTATAAAAATTTAGGTTTGTACTTTTTATTTTGATTGCTTAATATTTTATGAAAATCCTTTCATTAAATCTTCGTTCAGTGTCACTTTTAAATGACATTTTGTAAGAACTGCTCCGTCGAGTACAAATAAAAATTAATATATTCTTAACGTGTATAAAATACTATTATACATTAAAGTAATCGATTATTCTAGTCATGTATAGCCTTTACCTTTTTTTATATTTTCAGTGTTTGCTGCTGTATTTGAACTCATGCTACATATCACCAGTTTAAATACACAAGTAATCAGAATGTTCTTTAGATAAATAAAGAAATGAATTTGTGTAATCGAAAAGTTCAAATATATGAACTTTGGTTGGAGGACTATGATATTCAATAATCAAAGCAGATTAGCAACTTAGCATGTGTATGAATGAATGAAGCATATTGCAAATTACATCAGTTAAAATCTTTTTAAGATGTGGATTCAAGATTCAGTTCATGACCATGACCAAAAATTACATGAAATTGATCAAGGTCAACGAGTAAGAAATGTATGATCTTGTATGTCTCCGTATGCAAGGCATATTAAACTCACTTATGCACATATCAAATTAGAGGATGCGTAAAATGTAATCGGAAAAAGATAAACCCAGCTATAAATGAATAAAGACTACACAAACTCGTCGTCAGTTATTAAAATACTGCCCTGCTGTTTATTGCATGCCAGCCTTCGTTAGAAAAAAAATAATCAAATCAGTTTATATCAGCCTTACTATTTTTCCTTTTATTTTTTATTAAAATTTAGTTTTAATTTATTTTTAAAAAAAATGCATTTCCCCCTTAACGACTTACAAGAACGGCTTGAATACAACTTTCAAAATATTCAGTTGCTGCATGAAGCATTAACATATGATTTCGACGCTAAAAATCTGGAGTGGGACATTTTTGATGATAAAAATGTGTTCTACCCAAAAAGAAAACTACAAAGGTTAAAGTGTGTGGGAGTAAGTGTTTTAAAATTACTAGTGGCAGAGAAGGCAATTATTGCTAAGGAGATAATAAACGAGAATCCGTTCTCAGAGGAAGGTTTTTTAACAGAAATTTGCAAGCAATTTTACGAACAATGTGATTTTATCATGACAGGTGCTAGGTTAAACTTATTTGACTATATGCATATCACGGACCGCCCAAACTTTAGAAATCATTCCATATTTAAGGATGTTATCCAAGCAATATTCGGCGCAGTTTTTGTTGACGAAGGTGGTTCCAAAAGCGAAAATGATTATGCAATGCAGTCAGTTCGTGAACTGTTTGACTTACTTATAACTAGGTACGATTTGTGCTGCTACTCATTTCATGACTCACGAGAATTATACAAGTGCTTCGACACAAATTATAGTATTGCTCGAGATTATTTATTGTCAATAAATTATGCGAAGGAAATTAAGCCATACGAAAAACTTGAGAGAAAAATTAGCTACAAATTTGAGGATCCTGAACTCATACAAACTGCATTGACACATGATAGTGTGAAAGGTTTGCTTCCAGGTGTTTCACATTATGAAGTACTAGAGTTTTTAGGAGATGCAGTGTACGAACTAGTTATATGTGAATACTTGTTTTGGCATTATATCAATGACAGGAATGGGAAAGTGTTTAATTTTCAGACTTTAACAAAGTTTGTATCCAAGAAGTTTCAACAAGAAATCGCAAATGGATTAAATTTACAAAGATTCATAATAAAACCGGATGATGTGACGGTGAATGACATTCATGACTTTTTGGAATCAATTGTAGGAGCCATTTATATTGATGCTAAAAGTTTGAAGCCGGTCAAAACGGTTTTGATTGAATTATGCCGAAGATTTGAAATTGAAACGGCGAAAAATTGTAATGTTCGCCTTCCGTTTGCTTTGAGGACGTGTTAGTTTTCACTAAAATATGATACTACTTTTGTAAAATTTAAGTTTGCGATGTTGTTTTTATAAGTTTATTTTGTTTTTTTGACAGATTATGGCTCACGTCACTACATTCCGTCTGGAAGTTTTGGGATGATAAAAGAAGATCATGAACTGCCGCCAGAAAGACAAGATATATTCAGAATAGTAGATTTTTATAAACTGAAGCTCCTATTGGGAAAAGTCCAGGAACTAAGTAAAGTTCGTAATATTGTTCATAGATATGATGGTAACGCTAAGGTTCTGGGATCAGAAAGCTTTTGTAATCAGCTAGAGTTTGGACGAGCAGGCCTATTTCCAACAATGTCAAGAATTCAGCATTTCTTGCAAGACACTGGTGAGATGTCTTGTAAATATCACACATACGATTCTCTTGATATGGAGGAGCTTCCAGGGACACTGGAAACTTCTTTGCCATCAGATTACTATGTCAATTACGAATGTAACTTTATTGAGACTAATCGTCAGCCAAAATTCAGGGACGTTCGTAAAGCATTCAACACTATAATTACTTGGATACAAAATTGGATGATAGTATTTTTGAAAGGTTTAGGGAAATTTGGCTTGGAAATTATTAAACTCATAATACTTTTGATTAACCTGCTTATATTTTTCTCGATCTGTGCAGTTTTCTTTGAATTATTCGGTAAAGTTGAAATGGTTTTTAAGTATACGTTGGATCAGTTGTATGGGTTATACAATACGTAATGGATATTGTAAGGGAAATAGCTGAATTTGTTGTAATAAAATTATTCGGTACAGTTTGTGAAATTTGTAGTGTAAGTAAACTCATATTGTGTTATAAGTTGGTTCAATGTAGCCGTTAAATATTACATAAGGTTGCCAGCAATATTCTTCAGTTGGTGCAATTATGTGAAATATAGGTATGTCAGAAAATTTGTTTGGATAAAGAAAACTTCAGTAATTTATAAATTATTAGAAAAACACTTTGTAAAGCTAAAACAACAACTTTTTGTTAACTAATATAAAAGTCAATTTTTAAAATGCATGAAAATTATTCCAACTACAATTCAATTTATTTCACACCTCAACCTTATCTTGCGTCAATATCAATATTATCTTTTCTGCAAATGACATCACAAGTCAACTAAAATATATACTACAAATAATAAAATTCGTTGGGATGCATTTTAGTTTTTTATTTAGGTTTTTTATTATTTTAGCTGTAATTGAATTAGCAAACATTTATAATATTTAAGTACTTCCTTTTCATCTCTTAATAAATCGAGTGAATATTCAATGGTGTTTAAATACAGAAACTAAAATTTTATTAATTTATCTATTAAAAATATTTTAACTGTAGACTTGTCCAAGATTATGTCAATTCAAACTCTGTACGTTTGAATGTGTATCTTAAAGAACAATAAGCATAATTTGTATTCCACTCTACCAGAAATTAAAGTAGGTGCAATATTTTTTGCAAAGCATCAAAAAAATAGTTTGCTGCAAAGAAAACTGTTCAACTGTCAATGGGGTCAACGGCTCAACAAAATCTGCACTACCAATGTACACTTTCACAATCTTACACGCCTTCAGAAAACGTCGAAACCAGGAACCCATATCACCCTTTCCATTAAAAATCTATGCATTAAACAATACTACCTTCTGTAAGTAAAAGTAAACGAGAAAATTATAAAATTTGGCATAGATTCAAGATATCCTACAACGGAAAAAACACTTTTATTATATTGGGAGACCTGAAAACCTCGGAACAATCGGATAATTTGTTCTTAAGAATTTGTGATCAGGTTTATGCTACACTGTATAGTTTGACGGATGAAAGGGGCAAAAAACGTAATATGTTCGAACAAATCGAAAGAAATCTGTTTAGTTCACTTTATTTTGAGATTTTGAATCCCATGAAAAGACAATTGAGAATAAACTTAATAAAATCCATTTAAATTGAAATATTTTACGTACTGTAGAGAAAATGTAATATTGCGCATTTGGTATTTAATTCAATTTTATTAGTTCAATTTACACGATTCCCGGACCACCCACTTACATACATAGTAAAACCTAAGCCTTTTTGTAATGTTTTCATGTAAAATTTATTTTGGTGTGCATGTCAGGAATACGATTTTTAATGCACAAGAATACATATAGTATACTATGAAAAGGGTAAACAAGAAAAATGAACAAAGGCTACCTACATTGAATACATACAGCAAACACTGTTTTTGTGTATGCAGGTTCAGGTTACCTAAGCTAATATGAAATGTAGACATACCTCCGCTAATACCGGTTGAGGTGGCTTGCAAGTTGCTGGTTGTATGTGCACAAAACACTCTACAAAATCAGCTGCGGTGCTCATCATATTTTTCTTGTAAATATCAAGCAAGTGGTATGTAGAGCTAGCAGATCAACAACAACAAAATATTTATACTTATTATTTAAATTATAGAATAAAATACTATTTATAATTTTTCAAAATGTCTTGTCCACTTAACGAATTACAAATCAAACTTGGATATAAATTTGAAAATATTCAGTTGCTGCTGCTGCTGAAAAGTTCAGTTGAAAATATTTTGGGTGATGGAAATGTGTTATACCCAAAAAAGAAAACTGCACAGGTTAAAGTGCGTGGGAGTGAGTGTTTTAAAATTACTAGCTGCTGAGAAGGCCATTATTATTCAACATGAAAACGGCAAGGATAACAGCTTGTCTGATGAAGGGAATTTGACACAAATTCGTGAAGAGTTCAACAAAAAGTTAAACTTGTGCTTAGTAGGACAGCTGTTAAAGTTATGGAATTTTGTTGATACGAGAGATAAAAGTTTCGCACATCCTACCATACTTAAAGAAGTTTTTCAAGCAATTTTTGGTGCAGTTTTTATTGATGCAGGAGGCTGTGAAAGTAACAACTTTTATGCAATTCACTCAGTTCGCAAGCTGCTCGATTTAATTTTAAATATGTATCTTTGTTATTCGAACGCATCTCCAGATTCACAAAGTCTAAATAACTGCTTTAGAGTAAGTCACGCTGACATTTTAAATAGTTTTGTGGAGAATTTGAACTTCGGTTCAAGAATTAAAATGCACAAAAATCTTGGGGAGAAAATAGGTTACCCATTCTTTACACCTGATATTCTAACAGTCGCGCTGACACATGATAGTATCAAAACTGTTATACCGGATGTTTCTCATTATGAAATACTCGAGTTTTTAGGAGATGTCGTGTACGAATTGGTTATATGTGAGTATCTATTCTGGCACTACATAAATGATAGGAATGGAAAAATGTTCAATTTTGAGACTTTAAAAAGATTTGTTTCGAATGAGTTTCAAAAAGTAATCGCGAACGGATTACACTTACAACAATATATAATTCAACCAGGTGAAGTGACTGTGAATGACACTCAGGACTTTTTAGAATCGATTATAGGAGCTATTTATGTCGATGCTAAATCTTTGAGGCCAGTAAAGAAAGTTTTGATTAAACTGTGTAGACAATTTGAAGATGAAACTGAAGAAAAAATCTAATATCCGCATTCCATTTACACGAAGGACTTGTAAGTTTTTATTCCAATAAAAAAATAGTTAAATATATTGCAATAATGTGGACAATATTTTTATTTTCATGTGTTAAGGATTTTACGTGTTGACATTTTAAATTTTTATAGATTACGGCTCAATGCATTACAGAGAGATTGGAAAACGGGAACGTGTGGAGAACGAAGATGAACTTCCTCCGAATAAACAGGATTCCTTTAAAATATTTAGTTTCGAGAAGCTAAAATCTCAATTAGGCAATTTCTTTAAATCAAAATTCTTGGTCTATTCACAACTGCAATAGCGCTGCCATAATTGGGGGCTCAGAGAGCTGGTGTAATCAGCAAGAGTTCCAAAGAGTCAGTCTTTTTCAAACGATGAC
>JAQFZH010004194.1:0-12346 GCA_034695485.1 Entomobrya nivalis
TCAAATATTATTTTTGGTTATTAGCAAATAAAGTTCAAAAAATATCTCCATTGTTTTCGTGTTTACTTTACATAGTTACAACAACAAGCTTTTATTTTTCAAACGGATATTAGTGGTTTGGGATCGATTTTATACAATCCCTTTTGCTTAAGTAATACAACCACTAGCAAGTATCTTACTCTTGTATGTAGTTAACCAAAATAATTGTTCTTACTCGTTTAAATGCTAGGTTTACTTTGAGCATCGCTTTTAACACCGATTTATGCTTTCCAAGAGAAATTTTCTTTGGAAGTTTAGTTTTAAAAATAGATTAAATTCAAAAGCTGAAACCTATATTCCTAATTTGAGCATTGCTAAAACCAGACAGTTTACATTGTTCTGATATCACCTTCCAAAGTCTTTTTTTGCAAATCATGAAAAATAAAGTTAATGTTTGGTTTGTGGTTTTAATATTTTCTAAAGTTGAAATAAAGTTAGCAAACAGCATTGTTAGTCATGACAAAGAACAATTTCTAACTGAAATAGTTAATTTAGTTGAATATTTAAACCCGTTTACTAACCTTGGCTGCTTTACCGTTATTGATATCTATAATTATATTGAAATTCCACCAGTTTCTTTTCCAATAGTTTTACGAAAACCAATCTCCTCCAACCTTTCTTGTTCTATATCAAGACACACACAATGCGATGAGTATATCCAGCGGGAATTACCTTTTAATTATGAAATCCTGAGAAATCAATCCAAAAACTTTTGTCTGCTCAATCCCGTTCGGTTTCCCTTCGAAACGAAACCTTGGAAATGCTTGATCCATTTTTCAATACATATTGAGATAAGTGAGGTACTTTGGCCTGTTCCAAAATCACATGACATGGCCTATTATGTCAAGCCCGTTTTACAAGTATTTTCAGACTTTTTAAGCAAACCTGAAGAAGGACAACAATTATTTGAAGGATTGAATGTTTTTCCTTCGACTCAATCTTCTTTTCATATAATTGTGTTAGATAAAAATCAAAACACGATACATTTCAGCGCTTTATTGCACAAACAGCTTGACTTGAAAGACTTTCTTCTAAATCAGATTTTTATCTACATTCGACTTGTTAAGGTGAACAGTGAATTTTCTGGAATGTCTCATCTATCAGTTGACCTCGTTTCAATGTACTGTTTGCAATGTATTTCATTCTCAAAGACCTTCGTGTTCAAGACTATTTCTGTGCAACAATTAAGTCACCCAAGTCAACTGGAAAATGAAGGAGCATTTCCAGCAAATGGTTTCATGTTGTTTTGGGGCATGTACTTGGCTGGCGTCTCTGATGAGTTTCGAGACGAAATGTTATCATGTAAAATTATATTGTTTAAAGAGTTAAATCTTCATCTGATTGAGCGACTCAGCGTAAACTCTAAAATTACTATGGCACAAGCATATGCCTGGAAAACGATTATGCACAACTACAGTTACACTAATTATAAGGATCAGTATTGTGTAAACGGGAAGCTTTATGAGCACAGCGAGTTTCCTGTTATTTGGGAATCTCCTTTGCGAGTGGGACGTGTAGCAACAGATGAAGTTGCGACTTATCGTTATACACTATCATTTCCAAATGACATAAATCGCTTTCAGATCATTACTTGTGGTGATAGAGGAATGAGCAAGTTGCCATTTCTAAACCTAATTGCCATGTTCCAGCCTAGTATATGGGTCGTGCGTTTTGCGACGACTGTGATTATGGTTATCTTGATAGAGCATACATGGAACGGACAAGGATTTCATCAAAGTCTCAATGTTATAAAATTAATGTTGGAACAAGGAGACCCATTTCCTATGCGGTTTTGTAGAAAGTCATCTTGTCGAATTTTGTTTGGGGCTCTTAGTTTAGCAACATTAGTTTTAAGCAATGTGTTGAGGTGACGATTCCTCTTGATATGATCTAACAGTACTATGTTCAGGAGATGCAAGTATTTCTTGATGTATGAGGTTTTGATTTTGATTGGATGTGAATTGATTTGATTAAGTGGCAATGAAAAGACTGAACTGAATGATTGAATGAATTGACTTGACTGAGCAAATGATACTTGAATGATACTGGATAAAAGACTGCGATTGATAAATAAAATGCAAGAAACGATCAGGTAATTGGTTTAGTTTAAAATACAAAATAACTTGAGTCGAAATATTATTGAATGTGAAATAGGAAGTAATTTGAACAGAGTCTGGTTTAGTGATAGTGAACCAGACAGACAAGTGGAGTTTTAGTGCAACTCCAAATGACAATTGAAATGGACAGAGTGACGACTTACACAAGATTGCAGCTCAAACATGGTTTACATTGAGCTATATTTATAGCTTTGGAATATTTTAGAATTAGTGTACATATAATTGCAAGTGAATTTAAGTAACATAAAAAGTATACTGATTTAAACTAGTAAAGTACCATAAAATACAACAATAGCACACGTGTGCAGTAACTAGAAGTCTAGGTAAAATGAAGACAAAGACATGAATACAATTGAATTGACAAGTGATAAGTTTGTGTAAAGTTAACAGTAAAAAGAACAGTCACATACATATTACCATAAGACTAAATGATCAGCATAATACATAAAGAACATAAGAGAAAGAGTGTGCGCGTATAACAAGCCTAATGCTTGTGAAAGGGACGTTGCTTACTTTACTTTACATGTGACATCAATTTGAATTGCTATAAAAAGTTGGTTTCAAGCCATACTTATTTCTACTTTTCACATAAATGTAGGGCAATAGTGTAAGTTTTAACCTCAGCTAATAATAACTGTCAATACCCATAGCGCTAGTAGCATAATATGACGTTTTAACTAAAACTTGCTGGCTCTTATGGAAAAAGATAATGACCTACTTAATTCACTCAAAGCTACCAATGAGACATTTTAAGAATGGACCGATTTGAATAATATTAAAATAAGTAAAATACAAAGGATCTGTTTAGCCACCTAAACACAATGCGTACAAGAATGACAATGTATATCGTATGGTAGCTCCTAGAACTGTAAGGACATATGACAGGCTAGACCAGCTGATAGAGAAATTTTTAACTTTTATTCGAGATCTCACCGACCATATTTTGTTTTTGACGAGTACAGTTCCCATGATGAATTGATATTTGACAAAAGGGTAACTTATGCAATAGGGTTTAGGGTATTCATACAGTCTGAAACTTACAATTTCTTTTCCTCTGTACACGATAAGAAAGAAGGGTAGATTTACAAAAACGCACGTTTACATAAAAAGGCTCACTATGATTTACAAAATTTCATTCCATCAGCTTACAAAACGTTGAAAGATATTTATACAGATGATGTAACTTTTCCAAGGTCTTATGGAGAAAATACGTCTAAAGCATTTCTTGAATTGGAAGAAAATGTTTTACTACAAGAATTAAAAAGTTTTATTAAATCTGCAATTGTTTTGCTACGGGAAGCAATTCTACAATATGCAGTCAAAGTAAGTAGTCAGAGCATATCCCCATTTGTGCTCGGCAGAATCCATATTGGAAAAGAAAAGTATTTTGAGCAATATTTCTCTTTTTACTTAAAGGGCATCATTTCTCCTTACATGTTAAAACGAATTAAGGTAACGCAGGTTTCTGGTATTATGAATTGGTGGGAACACTTAATCATGGAAGAATTCGAGAGGCAACACTATGTAGATAATAGGAGACCACCTAAGAGACCACGAATGGAAGGAAATATTTTGGTAATTTTTGTGGTGTGGCTTATAGGTTTAGTATTGGCTTCAGTATTTTGGGTTTTTGAAGTTAAATCGACTATTTGGAAGCACGTGTGCTATATATGTAAATTAATTAAGCTTGGTTTACTTATCGTTAGAGGAATGATAAAGATGTATTTATTTACTATATGTAATAAGATATATTGCTTAAGGAAATTTATGTGGAGTGTCTACAAATAAACGTTACAATGTTGGTTATATGTTAGATAACATTTAAAAAAAAGTCCGGTGATAATAAAGCTATTTCTTTAATGATTATCTAGAGACATTCTTTGAAAATAGAATTGTAGTTTTGACAGGGCACTTATAAGATACGTTTATGTAACGTATATAATATATTTCTCTTTCAAAATATAACAAGCTACTTGGTTGTGTGTGAAAATGCAATATAACTTCGAGAAAATAACTAAACTGACAATATGTGATCATTACATAAGGCACGGTTTGAAACAAGTATCCTTGTCTACACGTTTACACGTTGGCTTTAGTTTAGGATGCATTAAACTCTTGGTCATGTTGGACAGTTTGTGAAGTTAATACGCTAGCAAAGATGATTCTCAAAAAAGAATCAATGTCAATTATAACTAAATATTCGAAAAAGCGTATTCTAAATACATCGTAAAAACTGGAACATTTTACGCGGAATTTGCTTTTTTGGTGTAGTGTGAACACGGAAGTGATTGAATATAGTGATGTAAGCTTATATAAGTTAAAAGGGTTAGATTCGTTTCTATAAGAATTTGAAACCCTTATTCAACACAGAGTTAGCAGTTATAAACTGGTTATGATTATGTTTTACAATTATCTTAATAGCTTCACATATGATTTAATTAAGTACTTCACACGTTATATTATTTTTATAGAAATGCTGTTAGTGTTGTAAGTACACTAAAAACACTAAATTAGTTTAGTAGAATAAAGCGGCGGCGAACCTGTTATTCAATTTTAACCAAGTACCTGAACTTACATAACATGTTTTTGTAACCATTACATTTCATGAGACATCTTACACTGATGTTCTGGTGTTCTTAACCTCAACATAGCTAGTTTCTGGTGTCAGTTCTAATCCAAGAATTTGCATACTCTGTATTTCTAATTCATGTAACTATACATTTTCAAGTGAACACAAGCCAATTCTAGACTTACTTCTTGGCTGCATATGTATTTCTGTAAAAATTAATTCAAAAATACTTATTTAAAAACTACAGACTACGCGACCCGCTAAACTATAAAAATACCGAGTAAAACTGCTTTCAGGCTATCATATCTATAACTGCATACCGTCAAATTTATTTTGAGTCAGTCGTTTCGAAAACATGTTTCCAATTATTTCCATTATTTTTATTTCCTTATCGTCTGTTTATGGAGGCAAATATTTATATCAAGAAATAACTGTCAATTTTGAAAAAGGTCCTCCTCAAATAATAAATCTAGCCCAATATTTCAAATCGTTTACCAACTTGGGTTGTCTTACTATTGTGGATAATTTTCTTGGCATTGATATTCCACCAATCGAATATCCTATCGTGTTGCGAAAGCCTTACACTTCAAAATGGGCAGGTCCAATATCAAGATACTTAGAGTGCAAACACTATACACATCACACTATAAGTAGCTTCACAAAGCCCAAGAAATATTTAACATTTTGTTTACTTCATCCTGTAAAACTAGCATTTGAAAGCAAGCCATGGAGGTGTTTAATCCACTTCAGCCTCCCAATCAAAATGGATAGCTTACTTTGGCAAATGTTTGATTCAAAAAACAATATGGACGAGAAACCAATTTTTCAACCATTCTCCGAATTTTCAGAAGGATCAAAAATAAAATCTAATTATATTACTAACCCAAGCATCTTACCATCCCTTGAAAGCTCACTACTAATACTTGTCTCAATGGATGCTATTGATTCGTTTGACTTGAATTATGCATTTACAAAATACCTTGAGGATGAGCTAAGTCTTTTAAACCAAATATACATTTATCTTAATATTGTACAAACGTCTCAGGGAATATGGGGAACGTTTCATCTGTTAGTATATTCTATATACTGGTTTTGTGTACATTGCGTAACGAATTTAGGTGAACTAACTGGGAAATTTAGGCTCATTACCCAAGAGCAATACGGAAATTCCAGTTTACAATTAAAAGACATTGGTCTTTTCCCCAAGAAAAATGAACTGGTTCTATGGAATGCTATTTCTTATGGAGAGACTGTTGAGTTTGTGAAAGAATTGAAGAAATGTCATCGAGTTCCCAACGGACCTCCTAAACATATATTTGATACGTCAGGAGACGTAAATTCTAAAATTGTACACGCTCAAATCTACGCTTGGTTGTCAGTTATGAGAAACTACAGCTATTACATGGAAAATGCAGATTTTTGTGTTAATGGTAATGTGCACAAACCTGATAAAATCTTTTATGCTGAGGACATGGGCAGTATAGTTTTAAGTCGTTTTAACTTAGGCGGAGTTGCACCCTACCAGTTTTCACTCACCTTTCCAAATAATATAAACCGTTTTCAGTTCATTGCTTGTGGTAATCGAGGTATGAGTATTTTACCATTTATTGATCTAGTAGCAGTTTTTGATCCCATTGTATGGGAAGTTTTACTCGCAACTTTGATGTGCTTCATAATATTCTTAAAGTTTGTTTGGCAAAATCAAAGTTTACACATTTTTATGAACGTTGTAAAACTGCTTTTGGAACAAGGTGATCCATTTCCTCTTCGGTTTTTCCAGAAATCCTCTTGCCGAATAATGTTTGGTGCTTTAGGTCTATCAGCTTTAGTATTAAGCAATGCGTACAAAAACGACAACGTGTATCGTATCGTCGCCTCCAGAACTCCAGTAACGTATGAAACACTTGACCATCTATTGCAAGAAAATTTCACTTTGCACTCAAGATCTGGAACAGCCGCGTTTTATGTATCGGGCATGATACTTCCTTTGAAATGGAATTTTCAAAGACTTGTAGTCAACACTGACGATTTTAGTGTTTTTGCACTTTCCGAACTAGTTAATTTAGTATCCGTTGTACAAGGTAAATTTGATAAGCCAATTTATTTAAAGGCGCTCTGGAATCCAATTGCTCAAAGTGCACTACCCGGTATAGTTTCCTCTATCTTTAAGAAATATAAGCAGGGGAGCTCACTTGACGAGCAAATTATTTTAAATACACAAATGCGAGAAGCCTTTAAACGTAAAGAGGAAAATATTTTGCTTAATGAATTGATAAAGTGTAAAAGAACCGCATTAATTTTGCCGCGTGATGCTGTTATGCGTTTTGCATTGAAACTTAGTGATAAAAACGTATCATCTAGGATACACGGTAGAGTAAATATAGGGAAAGAAATGTATTTTGAACAATATTTTGCATTTCGTCTCAGTGGTCATGTTACGCCGAATATTATGCAAAGAGTGAAAACTTTACAAACGTCTGGAATTATGAACTGGTGGGAACAGGTTATTGTGAAAGGATTCGAAAGACAGCATTTTGTAGATGGTAGGGTCCCACCGAAGAGACCCAGAATGGATGGAAATATTTTGGTGATCTTTGCCGTCTGGGTTGGAGGCTTGTTGTGCACCACAACAGTCTTACTTTGGGAAGTTAAATATAAAGTATGGTACTATATAAAATTCTTGTATAGTTTTCTTATGTTTCGTTTTACGTTTATAATAACATTGGTTGGGAATCGCTTTACTAAACTACAATAACTACTTATGATTATCATAACGTGCTTAAGTACTGCTTTATTCTACTAAAAGACAAATATATTATTACATAGAAACTTTCAAAAACTTAAAATATCGATTTGAATAAAAGTATATTAGGTGAACTTTTGCCTTGTATTTGGTACACATGCAGTTATTAACGTCAGCGCATATAAATAAAAGTCGCAGTGGCTCTGAAGAATCATTTATTTTATTCATTACATAAAATCTCATTTCCTTCCTCCACCTCATACAGTACAAACAATTTCCCAAATATCATATGTATTGTAATATGACAATGGACATACCAAATACCCGGATTATCTGCTATAAATCTCACAATCGCCCAACCACACCCATCTCCACTTACCCCACTCACAGGTTCCGTGCCTGGAAACAATGTAAACACATCTCTAAATTCCCTCCAATTTCCTTTCGCTTCTGCCACATCCAGTACTTGTTGGTAATCTGTGTTCATGTCAAGCGTATCATTTCCAGATGCCACCACCCAAAAACTGTGTCCATGAAAATGGATGGGATGCTCATCACAGTCCCCAAAGTCATCAACCTTATTTTGAAATACCACGTCGACAATGTCGTTTTTCATAATTTTAAAGACATGGTTATCCCCCACAGATATATCATGACCTTCCCTTACTCTCGTCAAATATGTGACATTTGGCTGCTGAAAAACATTACCATTTATTAGGAATTTTGGGGCACCATTGACCCTTTTTAAGTGAAAGTCAATATGAATGGTGTGATTGGATTTCATTGGAAAGGGATAGACTACATTTCCTTTGTAATCCAGGTTAGGTCGAATTTGAGATAAAATCCATCCATCTAAAGTTGCCTCCAGTTCTGGTGTAGTTCCCAGGAATAATTGTGTTCGTAAAGGAGTCGGATCGCTAGACCCTTCGTAATGCAAAATAGCTCGGCCATTATCAGGACCTCCTCCATCCGGATGCGCCATTAAAATACTGGTTATCCAATAGTTGTTAATGGTATTATTCATTGTCACCAGGACAGAGTACCTTTGACCTGTATTAATTTCCAGATATGCACATACCACTGGTTCGATAATAATACCATCTGCTTCAATAACGGTCAAGTTATGATTCTCGATTTGAAACCGGAGAAATGAGGATGTTGCAATGTTGATAATTCTAAAGCGGTACGTTTTACCGGGAGTCACGGAAACCACTTCGTAGCCTGGAGAATGATACTGGTAGCTATAGGAACTGGGAGGGGTGTTTGATGAATTTGGCCAAATTCCGTAAGAAAAACCGTTTATAGCTAAGCTAGCTATTCGAAAAGAAGAAGGATGCGAGATAGATTCTAACTGGAAGATATGCTCGTGTCCCAAGTCGTATTGGTATGGGGGCCCTAATGCTGCATAATAAGGTGGATTATCACAAATGATTAGTGGTCCATGTAACCAGACTAGGTCGAGATTGAAATGTCCGTGATACATGTATGTGCCAGTTTGGCCTTCTATGTTCATTTGATAGACGTAAGTTTGGTTGGGTTGAATGGGCTCCTGGGTTACAAAGGGTACGCCGTCGGATGATAAGGTGTGGGATTGGAGTATTCCGTGGAAGTGGATGGAGGTTGGCAAGGATAGTTTGTTGACGATGGTTACTTGAAGGAAGTCGAATTGGTTGACGAAGATTGGTGGACCGGGGAATTGGTTGTTGATAAGTAAGCAGGGTTGGGTAAAGTTGTCGGGATTACAGTATCCTTGAGTTAGGGTGAAGTGGTAGGTTTTGTAACGGGATGCAGCACAGTTACAAAGGAATGGATTGGTGTTGAGGTCAGGATATGAATATTCATTGGAGAAATCGTCAGTATAAGGGTTTGGTAATTGTTGGCCATTGTTACTGTTATAACTTTGCGTTTTGGCAAAAAACACAAAACAGATTAAGAAGATAAGTGCAAGTATCGAAGAAGAATGCATATTTGTTTGTATGTCTTTTAGGGAAATTATGAAACGTAAATGAATCGAATGAAACAGCAGTTGGAAATTAGACTGGTTGTTTTTGAGTTTAATGATAAGGAAATGAGTTTAAGGAAATGAAAGTAGGTTTAAAGGAAAAGTGTAAGCAATATCAACAGAAAAAATTAAGCTTAGTATATGGTAAATTAGTAAAAACGATCATCTGTCAATATTTGTGCACGTGCTTGACACCATTCTTTTAACAATATATTAAAACATGATATGAATTTGTATGCATTTCTACATATGAAGCTTAGCTTTGCATTTTAATATAATTTAAATGTAGTATATCAATAAGCTCTTCTGCTCGTTTCAAATGTTATTAATTTTTGTTTTGTTTATTGATACAAAAATAAATGTGATATTAAACTATATATTGACTAATGAATAGGAGTACACACTATACATATGTTAAGAAGGGAAAGGATATAATGAACAAGGTGAAATATAAAAGTGGAATTTTTGGCACTTGATATTTGACTTTCTATTTGTATCTGAAGTGAAATAACTTGCGTACATGATTATAACATATAATATTCAGAGGCAGTATGCTGTATGCTTCATAAAGGAAAAACATACGCAGTATTCTGTAGAATAAATTAGGTTAATATTTAATCATTTAGTGTTTATCAGCAAATATTTATGCAACTTGTTGACAAAGATCTTCTTAGAGGTGTAGAAATGAAAATTTATTTTACGGAACGTTTACTTATATTATGAATAATCCGATGACAAAAAAAATCTTGTTCTGTAAACGAAGTATTGGAATGATTAATGTTTTGGTATTATGCAGCTTAAAGTTTAAAAAAATTGTTCGATGTAAATATTTTATATGTTGGAGATATATCTTCATCGTTAGTGTTACCAATATATTATCATCATCAAGATCGATTCTGCAGAAAATTATTACGGTAGATAGAACTTTTTATAATGACTTCTATAAAGTGTAACTACTTTAGTTTTCAAAAAAACAAAACAATTATACACATGCGTGAAAGTTTGGGCGATAAGTTTAATAGAGTTTGAAAAATAATGTTAAGGGTGTCGCGAACAAAAAATTATCAGGCCGATTATCAGATCATCATTTCTACAAGAATTAATTGCTGACGTTAGTAAAACACTCGACGCCAAAATAGACTAGTACTACAATTTAAACTTTTAGAATTGTGAGTCTAAGCAATTACCTTACATAATTGTAGCTCATTCATCATGACGATTAGGTTAACAAGTTGCTCAAACATGTAACTTGCAAACTATTTTTAATACTAGTCCATGTAGTTTATGTATCTTCACATGTTGTATATCCTTCTTTTATCGTGTTTTTAAATCGTTAATTTATGATAAAATATTCGTTATAGACCTTTATTTAAACTTTCAAACGATCACAACAAAAGCATAGGTTTTACCCGAAAGCAGTTTTTGCGGCCTATAATTAAAAACAACATAAAACCTTACAGCCTTAACACTAAAGTAAATTGTTATCCAAATTTTGGGAAATAATCATACCACGCCAAAGAAGTTTTAATATTTAACTTAATATCGGGATAGGAGATCAATTTCAAATATATAATCCAATGATTCAAAAAATAAGTTTAAAATATATTTTGCCTTTAACTTAGTCGTGTTCTACCATCAAACAGCTCTATTGTTTTTAAAGTATTTACTGAAATTTATAACATTTTTGGCAATCATGAAAAATAGCATATACGTTAGTATTGTACTTACATTATTTTCGACGGTTGTATTTAGTCAGTTCGACAGCTATTTTATTCCTGAAATCGTTAACTTGGATCAATATTTCAATCCCTTTGCAAACTTTGGTTGCCTTTTCGTTGTAGATAATTATTTTCAAATTGAAATTCCATCAACTTCTTTTCCACTAATTTTAAGAAAACCATTCTATGCCGAACGCTCTGTACCTTCATCCCGATACACACAGTGTAGTCTGTGCGCTCAGCGGAAGAATGCATATAATTATGAAATACAAGAAAATCGTTACAAAAGCTTTTGTCTACTTCATCCTGTTCGGTTTCCCTTTGAAAGTAAACCTTGGAAGTGTTTGATACATTTTTTGATCCCTCTAAAAACAAATAACATACTTTGGAGTATTCTCAAATCATATGTTCCGGCCACAGCCCTCAAGCCCGTTTTACAAATTTTTTCAGACTTCTCAAGCAAAGCAAATGTTTTAAGCTTTCTTCCTTCCACACAATCTTCATTACTCATCACTGTGTTCTCTAATAATCCAAATCTAGCTTATTTAAATCAACTATTGAACAAGAAACTGGAAAATGAAAACCAGCTTTTGAATCAAGTTTTCATTAATCTCGAAACAGTTGAAGTGCTAACTAGGGAATTTCTACAATTGCATCACCTTTCAATAAATGTCGCAACAGTGTACTGTTTACAATGTACTTCCTTCTCAACGCCCTTTTTAACTCAAACTATTTCTTTGCAGCAGTATAGCCATGCAAATCAATTGGAAAGTAATATAGCATTTCCTGCAAATAAATTCATGATACAATGGCAAATGGTTGGTATTATCGGATTTTCTGAGTTTTTAAATGAAATGATGGAATGTGAAACATTTATACCATCACAAACACGTCCAAATCAGATACTTAGAGGATTTGATGTAAACTCTAAAATTAATAGGGCTCATGCATACGTTTGGAAAACTATTATGAGTAATTACAGCAACTTAAATCTTAAGGGTCAATTTTGCATAAAACGGAGAGATTTATAAAGTAAAGGAGTCTCAATTTGTTGGGGAAGGTGGTATATTGTTTGGACGTGCAACAACTAGTGCAAATGGAATTTATCAATTTTCATTATCATTTTTAAATTACGTCAATCGCTTTCAGTTTATTACA
>JAQFZH010004195.1:0-12343 GCA_034695485.1 Entomobrya nivalis
TTTTAAACTTGGAAATACGATGAATACGATTGAAGTTTATAATTTATGGGTAAAAAATTACATGACTCTTTAGATAAAATATTTTTTGATGAAAAGCCTACCGCAATGCATGAATTGTTAAGGTTAACCTTATATCGATCGAAACTGTGAATTTTAAACATCGCAAAAACCTTAACTGATTATTATACTCGGACTACACACCTGGATTATGCCTACTCAACTGTATCATTTTAAATTATCTTTTGGCCTCCAATTTTAAAATATTATAATCAAGCGAAACTAATCATTTAAATATATTTCAACTTACCAAATCAAACATGAGGGAAATAATTTCAAACTTGTAATTGATATCTTGAGAGGCACATAAATAGAGATCTTCCTCATCATTGCTGTCGTCTTTGACAGCCTTCTCATCCTCACTTTTGCTACTACCACTTAAACTACTTAAAAGACTGCAACACTTTTTGTACGCAAGTTTATGCTGGAAATAGAGCTGGTCAAAGAAGCACATTGTGAGAGCATGCAAAGCTTGAAGAATCAATAGTCCGATTTCTGAAAGCATGAAAATTGCGCTGTGGAGCCCCAAATTGAAGTCATATCCTCCTGACGATGGACCTCCGCCAACGGAAGTTGCGGCGACTCCTGTTGTGGAGAGAAGGTCATTAATTGGCTTTGGGGGGAAGGGGATAATGTCTTTTAAGTCGAGGAAGTCGTGAGCGAATTCCTTTGGGGAGGAGTTGAGGAACCATAGAACAACGGCTACAAAGAGAAAGATGGATGTGGTGAAGATGAAGGTGAGAAGACGGATGATGGAGCGTCGTTTGGCTTCGCTGGCTTTGGTGGTGTCGTTGATCAAGATAAGCTGAAGAAGAATAACAAAAATAAAAGGAAAAGGTCCATTAAAATTTTTCCAGGATTTAAGAAAGAAGAATATAAATTGCTTATTAAAATCATTAACCGTTTCATGAGTTTTTAAACGAGTGCAATAACATTTTTTGAACGAAGCTTTGTATTTGTAACTTGATGTTATTATGGGTTTGCAAAGGAAAATGTTGACGTAATAAATGCTCTGCTGATTTGTACTTATTACACTCTCGTGTCTCGCAAAAGTGAAAAATAGGTAAGTAGACATTTTTTGCGGAAAAATTTGTAATGAAAAGATAATCAGGATTATTGCATAATTGTACATGTACACGTGGAACACGGTCCGGTAAGTTATCATGGTCAAAAAAATGTACACATTGAATTGTAATTGTGGCTAATGGTGGGAAGTTCACATATATAAGCATGTAGACAAAGTTATTAATAGGAACATGATAGTGTTTTAGATAATAAACCTACATAGTTATGACGCTCTTGGCATAGCTGACGAGCTAGTTGAAGAAAGCCAATCACTGAGACGAAGAAGCACCACCCAACCGCATCTTCAACTTCTTGGACATCGACCACTCCAAAGACGAAAACAACTTTGTAGAAAACAAGATTCCAAAACTGATCTTTGATGTTCTCCTGTTCTGAGGAACGGAGATTTCCAAAGACTGCTTGTTGAACTGCGTGACTCGCAAGGATTAAAAGGCAATACACCAGGTTGACCAGAGGCTAGAATAAAAAAGGAAGAAAAAAAATTAAGTAAACACTTTAATTACTTTAAAAGTCATCAATTTTCAAATGGCATAAATCCGGTATTTGTTTTGGTTTTTTCGAAGATTCTTCTTTTTTTCATTCAAAATAATAATTTAAGTCGAGCAAGTGGAAAGAAAGATGAGTCATGCCAGGAGGAGGATCACGAGGCACAAACATATTTATTTTATCTTGAACGTGGGAAAATTGTAGGAAACAGAAAACAATTATATTATTTAGCATTTATTTTAGCAACCTTCAATGTTTCAACCAATCTTCAATGGAGCATAAAAGTGGGGGAAAGTTAATTGAGGGTGACCGCTGAGTCATTGAGGTGTTACTTGTTTTGTTAATTTTTAAAAAATCGATAAATATGTTTCATAAATGACCTACGATAACACTAACACAACAAAAAAAAATCTTGAATTGCATAACACTTTCATTTTAACATGCTACACACGTAGTAAAATTAAGAATTAGACAAAAATACATAATGCAACAAAAAACGAACAGGCTTGCTTAAAAAATCGTGCAGCAGTTAGTTAACCATGTGCAGTTAAAAAAAAAGTTCATGAAAAAAGGGTCGACTTGAACTTGCTGGAAAATTCTATTTAAATTATTCGTCTGAAAGTGTGAGCATGAACTTCCAAAAGTATCCAAGAACATTTTTGATGGTCAACAGTGCAGACAAAAATCTATAAAAAGCTATAAATTTAAATTATTAGCGTGTTATACAACATTGTAAATCAACCTATCCTTGAAATCGGTCATTATATTCATGGAAAACAAGTTTGTAGTTGTGTTCAGCATAATTAAACGAAACTATCCATAAAATACGCATACCTACATTTAAAAAAGATACACATTTTAATATTTTACATTTAAATATATTAGTCTAAAAAAGTCAATCATGTTTTCATTCTATTTTTACAGATGTGCCATTTTAATTTTGTTGTAAAATTTCAATTCTTTCATATTTTTCAGTTTAACCCTTTCCCTTTTCGCCTATAAATACGGACATCACACTTTTCAATGTGTAAACAAAGCATACTTACATATTATATTATGCATCAAAACATAGTCAACCTACAATGTACCCTACCAAAACTCCACCCACACCCCAAAATTTGTTAATGTTTTTGTTTATGTTTACCCCTTGCAATATAGCCAACCAACCTGTGTGTCACAGTCAAGTCATCATTTCATTGTCGTTTGATTTTATGAGCCTATCTATTCATACGTAACCCACGACGTTCAACGTTCGGGAGTTACATAATCCAAAATAAAAATCACAACAGCACCACTGCCAACAAAAACAATTTTTATTAGATGAGTTGATGTATCCCAAAATCCCATATTATTCTGCGCTATATATTAATGTATGCATTGTTTAGAAGAGTACAGAGAACCCTTAAAAATAGTAATATTTTTTTATGTAATGAGCGAATACCCAATCGAGGTTACAATTTTAGGACTCCTATTTCTCGCGAAAGTTGAAAAACAAGATTTTCAACCGCTGCAATGCAAACAAAAACGCCAAAACGGCATTATGATGCCATGCCATGTCATAATCTGTACAAGACGCACGCACAAACAGCATCTTCAGCACAACGCCACCACCATACCACCACCACCTTCCCTTCCACACAAGCTGTTTATCATCATAAAAACGACCTTGAACACATAACCTCCTCCTTTACTAAACAGCCACAAGTCAGTTCAGTACACCTACCTTCTTTACAAATTTTTTTTATGGTGGACTTGACTGTGGTTTGGTTTGATGTTACTTTACTTCTTTTAATGTTACTAAATAACAAGAATGAAGGACTTTTACACTGTTTTTCATTGAAAAGCCTTAGATCCTTTGTAACGAATTACGTTTTTTTATAGCTTTAGGTATTTTGTATATAATTTGTTTCATGGAAGTATATGTGGAACTTAATTCAAAGCAAAAAAGTTATATACTTTGGGCTGCAGTTGGAAATGGTATAAAAAAACAGGAATTCGCCAATTTCCTTTTTTATGCGAAACGGACATTTTTTTTTGGATAGACAGGAAAAAAATTGTACAACACATTGTCTGCAAATTGGTTTTCCATAAAATTTGTTTTAAGTTGGAATTTTAATTTAATGCAAATAAACTGACAATAAAGGTGAGTTGAGTGAGATGCTAAACTGGCTGGCGGTAATGACAATGATCATGATGATCATCAATCAAAAGTAAAGTGCAGAGAAGATGCATTATATGTTGTTTAAATGCAGTTGTACCTTTTGACTGTTGAGGGTCTTTGTCTTCAACGATGCGTGTAGTAAGTACAATACACTCACAGTATGCTAATTGCTATATGTGCAGCAAACAATAGCTGACTTTGTTAAGTCAAGTCAAATTGGTATCAAAATATTTTTTTATCGACAAAAAAAATCTATTTACTTCCACGAAACTAACCATCTTCATGGGATTTCCTCTCTTGTCAATAAACCTTAAAGATAATTTGTTTTGATTTTTATTGACCTGTGAATATTTTTCTGATGATTTTTTGAAAAAAAGGAACCGACTCATTATCATGCATAACAATATATTATGCTCTTGTGAGTAATACCGTGTTATGCTTCACTGATTTCTCACGCACTCCATTAGTCCATTACAAAATAACCACCAAAAAAAGGTTTTGTTTTTGGAGGTGGTAGAATAGCAGTTCATTAGCTTTTTGGCTTTGGTTCTTAAGTAATCTTGATTTTGGTAGGTAGTTAGCATCTATTGATTGTTTAACCGACCATTTAGCTAGTGTAAAATTATGTAAAATAGTGATTCCAGACCAAAAAGGCGAAATGTTATTTGACGGTCACTCTGTGCGTTTCAAAGGCATTCATGCAAAACCATTCGGTCATTTTTTTTGATGGAACCATAACTTTGAACTTGCTTGCTGGAGGTTAACAAGTGACCAAAATGAGCGATATATAATGTATCCAATCAGAAAGTTCTGGCAAACCTCCAATCAAATCATAAAAAAATATTCCAATGTAATTTACAATCGCTGTAATCTACCGCATCACCACCATCAACACACTGTAATTTTCGTAATGGTTATACTTATACTATATATAACACTTCAATTGCTCAAGATTTTTCTCCATGATGTGGAGGGTCACGTGGGATAAAAAAATCATTCACCACCACCATATCGCATTGCATCGCCAAAAAGCGAAATTCTTTTTAAAAGTCCTTCGTTTTTTTTGTAAGGCATGGACATTTACAAATTATGCACACATGTTAGCATATTATAAAAACTTGTCTGGCTCATTGGCTAAAAAATATACAAATAATTGCATTGAACTTGTCAAAGTTTTTTTTATATGTACAGTCCGCAAGTACTTACGATACACAAATTGGTCCAATGTAACATTAACCTAGAACTTGTACATATACATGACTTGTACCATTATTGTACGGAATATTTATCCCTTGTAAAATTGTAAATCATAATAGGTTTTGTATGATGTTTAGTGAAAGGAAGAGTAACATATGTATAGAAAAAACTAGCATGCATAATATTTTGTTGTCTAGATTTGTCTAGAATTTTTCTGGTTAATCTAACATTGACAATGCAATGCAATGTATTTGCTGCACGTAGACGATTAATGCTGACTGACCAGTTGCCATTTCAAAAAAAAAAAGATTCTATAATATGTAGTAATTATGGTTGTGTAACATTGTTAAAATCATACTTGTTTACAATTTTACAATGTTTAGCCAATAAACTATTCTCAAGGAAGCCGAAGCGAGAACAGCGGTCAGTTGTGTTTCCATTCCCATTTTGTGAAATGAAGATATCTTAAAAAAATCTTATGGTTAATTATTTTACTACGTTTAAAAATTATCCGTAATTTCATTGTCTAGTTGACCTTATGATAATGTTTTCTTTTTAAAATAGCATTACGTAAAGTTGTTTATTATCAAATCTTTAAATTTCTCACAGAAACTTGTAAATATTTTTACTACATACTACGATTTAATAGTTAAGTATAGTAATTCAAAGTATTTTAGTCAACACGAGACGCGACGTGAACAGAGCATTCATTCATAAAGAAAAGGGAAATAACCTTATTTAAAAAATGGAAGGATTTTTTCGTGGCTGACTAGACTATCCAGTTTAATTTTTTGCTGGATTTATTAATTTGCATGCACATGTGTATTTTTTGCTCGCATTATTCATTCTAAAGACCACTTTACAAACTTGTATTAAAAAAGTGGCAATTCCAGATTTTTCACGGACATGAATTGGCGATTTGTTAGCAGAAATTCCCAAGGGTGTTTTTCCGCAAAAAAAAATCATTTAGAAGAAGAAAAAAACATTTTCAAATCTTTACTCTCGGCTCCGGTTTGAAAGATTCAAAGTCAAACACGAACTGCAGATGTGCATGTCTACCCATACCACAAAAAAATATATCTTTTAGAATCTCGAAAAATACTGGCTGAGTGACGAAAATGATATCATGCAAAATGGCGATTGTGCATTTTGTTTGAATGAATCAGAAAATCAAGCATGGCACTTAGGTACAATAATTGAAAAACCTCAAAAGCAATGCCATTTGTTATACAGCAACACATTGTTACACAAGCAGTTAATATAATTTTTTTACATTGTTTCTTCAAAACTTTAATGCATTACATGCGTCTGGTTTGGTCTGGTAGCATGTCTGCAAAGTAATCAAACTAACATTGAATGAATATTGGTTCAAAATCGAAAACGAAACATGTTGCTTTCTTCATAACAAAAAGTTATTATGATTGCATCTTTGCATCTCTTACAAAAAAATAAGTATATACTTAAATGCATCACATCATCATCGTCGTGCCGCCGCCGTGCTATCGCTTCGTGCATCCAACCCTTTTTTTCTCGATGATAATCACAAAGTTTCGATTTAATTTAGTTTTGAATCATCAGAGTATTACGCAAGAGATCTTTTTATAAAAGCATTTTCTGTTCTGTGGTCAATTCATTGTTCATTTTGAAACTTGAGACACAATAAAATAATGACATTAGACATATGGCAAGGCAGGCAAGGTACTTGCTATATAATATGATGACGTTCATTTGGTGTTAATTATCTTCTTTGAGCAGTGGTCATTTTTTTATGCAGCCGTTTTTATTTGTAATCAACACCATTAAATCAAGAGCGTCTCTGGTGACTTGGTTTAACTGGTCATTTAGTTTGTACTCGATCTCGTATTAAAAAAAAACAATGTCCCAATTTTTTTTAGAGTACTTCCGTTGTTGAAATTAAGATTACAAAAAAATGAACCCATGTTAAAATTTTCCTGAGTAGTAATTATGAATCAAACAAATTATTCTAGATTGTGAGACAGATAAAAACGATACCTTTTTAGAGTTATACAGGTAATATTTCAATTTTAGGCAGGCAAAAAGAGCTGTCATGCCTAATGTCATGTCTGTCTATATTTTTTTGTTTTTGTCTGTAGTATGTCTGCGTTGAAATATTGAATACCTACTTATCCATATATTAATGCGTTGCTTTTGGCTAATTTGTACATATCCAATTAATTACCCATGAAAGTCATGAAAGAGATACCTAATAGTCTATGGTATTATCTTGATTGAATCTCTGTATCTTGAAAGCAATTTGTCACATGCATACTTCGGTAGGCCGGGAACATTTTAATGGTAACAACTAGAATAGTACTTAAATTCAGTTAGAAGTTAAATAAATGCAAAATCGTACTTAATTACCGAATATTTGGTAAATTCGGTCGATAAACATTAATTTTTGAGCTTCACTTTGAATTTGTCATATTTGTCATATTTGTACTGTAGTCTACCTACATCCTTTTGTCTAATACTGTCATAGTCATATATGCAAGTTCTATACCTAACAATGACGGAGTTTTGAATTATGTATGAAGAAAATTCAAGTGTCGCATCAAACGCTCAACAAAGATAACATTCATCAAAACAAAAACAAAGTTGAGCTGAAAATGAACAGTTTTTCAATTCGCACATTTGTCAACATAAATCAATCACAAAAAAGTAATTCAAGTTGTTTTGATTTTTTGAAAGCTTTAAAAAAAATCTCTTTGCTTTATTTTCCATCTCATTTTAATAAACAATATAATGAACCTACATTATTAACCTAATCTCGGGTAGTACTTCAAACCCTGCTGCCTTTTAAAATGAGCCCCTTTGAAAAACACCACCGCCCCTCCGAGTGTAACTAGTCTAATTTAAATAAAAGGGTTGTTTTTGTCATTTTCCTTTGTTCAATCATGCGAAACCCGCATCTGCAACTGTTTTTTTTAACGAAATGACAAGTGCCTTTGTTTGAGACATGTACTGTACTGTCACTGTCAAACTGTATGTTTGCCCGTGTCTTTGTTCTTGATACTGGCACTTAATCATTCGTGATGAGGAGCCCGCATTTCTAAAAAAATAATTAATGTGGCCCATTTTTTCATGTGACTCAGACAAAACATGACGATGTTCATGTGACATGTAATTTTAGGTTGAAGGAAACTTGCACGCAAATTATTTAGAAACATCCTCATATAATTGAACCACTCATTCATAAACTCAGACAATTTACCGAATAGTAGGGTGCATCATTTGATTTCCACCGGAAATCGTAAAAAACTGGCACGCGACTAAAACCCGATATTAAAGTGCATTCAGCAATTTAAACGAATTATACATCTACTTTACGCAGCTAACGATAAGCTTGACGTAAAGAAACAGATGTGCCCAAACACGCAATGTAGACAGGGTTAAGGGCATTTACAGTATGAAAACGGTTTGTTGGCCTGGTCTGGCATGACAGACTAAAAATGTTTTAACCCGATTTCTGTAAAAAAGACACACGTGATGTTAATGTTGACATTACAACGTTATATCCTTCCGTTTCCTGTAATCAAATCAAGATGATGATGCTCATGTGTAAAAAAATTGTTGTTGAAATGCAGATAAATGTCAAAAACATAACATTATACTCATTTAGCTTACTATTTTTTTCTCAACTAGTCTCCCAATCTTATAATGAACGGGAAAACTGCAAAAATCTAAGTTTAAAGTTTCTCCCATAAAACGTCACCTCTTCCTCTCCCCTTTTCTCTCAATAACTATTTTACTGTCAAACACGCATGTCTTTTCCACTCGTTCAAAAACATAAATAAAATGCGCACATGACTTTTTTCTGAAAACAAAATCCGTTACACCAAAAACACCATCGCATCGCATTAGCACCAAACTAAACCGCAATGATTATTTTTAAGAAAAAGCAGCCATGCAGAAAATTAGGAGGTTTTAGTACAATAACAAAGCAGTATACAGTATACGCCACCTTAAACGACGACACGCTGCCATGTTCTCTAAGCATCAGAGGAACAAAGAAATAAAAAACAGTATGAATCATCCTCATCATCATGTTAGTAAAGTAAGTGGTGAAACTGAACTGAAAATAGGTACATATATGATCATGATGGATGCATTATTGTGTTGCAACACAGTGTAGTCTAGTCAAGCCAAGTCAGTAAATCAGCAAGAGGGAGAGAAAAAAATAAAACAGGAAGTAAAAAAGAAGACAGGTTGTATGAGAATGTAAGTCAGGCTTCAAATTTTAAAAAAATCTTTAAAAAGGGATCCATGAAGAGAAGGAAAGTTCAACAACTTAAAAATATAACCACATCACATCGCATAAACATATTTACAATTTTACACACAAAAATTATATGTAATCTTATCATAATTTTATTATGCTTACCCAAACGCAGTGAGGTTGTTGGGTAGCCCACTGAAATAGCTGCCACGTGAGTTGCTGATTTCTTTCATTGATGCAATCCGATTCAGTCACGTTCTTCGTTTGTTGATCATGATCATCATCATGACTAGGATCATTGAAATTGTCATTCTTGTCATCCGACCACCAATAATAGCTTGCTGCCACCAAGCCACCTAAACTACTTGCTGTTTTTAAATCACTATCACTCTCAACAATGACACTACTTGCCCCTCCTCCGCCTCTTCCTCTCTCCAATATTAAATCTTCATAATTAGTTGGCGTCGTTATATTAAATTTACTGCAATGTCCATTCTGATGATTTTGTAGTGACAGTTGCTTCAATGCTGCGCCGGACTCGGTGCCAATATAGTAAAATGAGAGGGATGCCGCGAGGACACTTAAATATGTGTATACTTTTAAGCTTGGAAGGGGTAATCTGTCCAGAGTTAACAGTTCAGGATCCATGATGACGACGATGATGATGAGAAGATGGGAATGGGGAAGATGATGATCTGAAGAGAAGTGAGATTTGCACAGTTTCCAACTACTTTTCCAGAAGAATTTTGACAGGTTGAAGAGGGTAACGTGAGAAATTGGGAGTGGTGATGGTATGAAACGTTGAAGGGGTCAGTTGTTCTTTGTCCCTTCATTCTTTTTGCAGGGATAGCGAAATGTTGTCATTTCTGGGGAATTTTTATGATTATTTTGATACCGGTTTTTAGTTATTCATATAGTGGCTGATTTCTTCAAACCCAAAGATATGCTAACGGCCGTAGTAAGATTGGATATTCATAAAATACGACAACGAATGTATTCTTATTTCCACAGTCACATTATTCCAGAAAAAATGTTCACTTTTTGTTTCTTCCAAATCTTCACTCCAGAAAATATTCCTTGTATTCCAACCGTGTATGCAATCTCTGCAATTTGTAGTTATGCATATAATTAATTTTTCACAAAAAAAAGGAATCTTCTCCTTCTCTGCTGCTAAAAAATCACTACATGTAATTTTTACTAATATAAACCGTGCAGCTTCTCTTTTTGACTTTATCCATCCACTTCTATGAAAATACTGATGAGTTTGATAGTCAAGCTATGGCAAAATAAAAGCAGAAAAACTTGGAAAGAATACAAAGGCGTGATGAAACAAAACTGATGCGATGTTAGTGGATACATCATATATTCTTACACAGAGCTTGTGCTATGCATGTTATGGGTAGGGAGCATACACACTTAATAGCCATCATCATGATTCATGATCATCATCTCTTTTTGTAAAACTCCATCCACATAAGCCATAGAGCTACTTTTTTATGAACCTTTGCGTGTCTTGGATTTGTATAGTGTGTGGAGATTTGCTTTGCATTGCAGATTGCAGCACTGTTTTGTTATTTAACAAAATTTTAGTGTGTAAACGGATTGCTCTCTGAAGAAGTTAGAGATGATGGTTTTGTAAGCAGTTGTGCTCGCATTCTCTCATCTTGGTTCACTTTACTCAAAGTTCTTAGCAGAAAACAAGGGTTTTCTTTCAAACAGATTGGATTGTGGATTGGGATTATTGGGATAGGATAAGGGGAATAATAGGTAGGTATATACTAATGCAATAGCAACATCAACAGACAAAGACAATCATCATCATCATCGTCGTCGTCATCAGATCACTGTCTTCGTCAGAGATCAGAGATAGATCATTTATTATTACAATGTTGACTATGTATTGTATTTTAGTTTTTTGAATGTTACGTATTTTTATATTTTTTGAGTGTCATCGTCATTCTCTCTCTCTCTCTATCTATCTTTCAGTTAACCAAAAAATTATAACATGAAAATAAAAAAACAAGTTTACTTGCGATTTTTGTTTAGGTATTTCAACAACTACTTCAAAAGTTGAATACCACCACTTTTATCCATTGCATAACTCATTAAATAATATAAAATATTCAATAGCAATAGATACCTAACATCCCCATCCCACCAACCAAGCAAGCCACACCATTTTTTATTTATTTCCAAACCTATCCAAAAAATGTTGTCGTCATGAGCGAGCGGCCTGTAGCCATCATCTCAAAAGAGTTATATAACTTTGCAAAATCGTAAGTAGTTTTTGCACTTTGTGTCTATGTCCATCATACGGTCAGGTACCTGTTCAATCATCAGGATCGGAATATATGCATAAGTTACCTATCATATTTTTTTTTGTATCTCTAATTGACCTTCCTTCGAAACGAACGCTTGCGCTTGAAAAACCCTAATAATTAACTTGCAGCAGTCATGGACAAAACGTTGAGTGATGGGTATGGTGTATTTTTTGTGATTGTATCTAAATATAGTGGCTTATATGATATCTTTTCCAACAAATTACTTTCCATTATGAACAATTAATAATCACTGGACTGTTGGTCTTATCATTATCATTTTGCAACAATTCATCAATAATCGATGCTATCGGAAGTTTCAGCGATCTCTTTAATACTTGAATCAAAAAAACGAATTAAAAAAAATTATTGACGTCAACTGACGTAATTTAAAAAAAAATCATTTGAGCAAGCAAAAAAGCATATACTCAAAAACAAGGAAGGAAGTATTAAATTTGGATTTTAGTTGAAATATTTTTCTTAGGAATTCTTATCTAAAGTTCCCTTTTTCTCTTTCTCTTAAATTTTATAATCCTCCCAAATTATGTGACAATGTTTCATGAAATTAATTCGCAAAAATACTGTTTACATGCGCCACTCATACATATTGCCTTGTTTAAAAAAAGAATATATATTGTGTGAATGAGTGAGTGAGTCAATATTTTTTTAAACAATGCAATTCTATTCTGGTCTGGTTCTTTCGAGCTTTGATGACAAAGAAGTATATACCTTAAATAGTTTATCAACAGAGTAATTTAGTTAGTTATGCAACTGTGTGTAGTAAGGTAGTAGGAATGTAGT
>JAQFZH010004196.1:0-12343 GCA_034695485.1 Entomobrya nivalis
TGCAAAAGCGGAAAAATGATTGTCATCAAGGCTGACCAAAAAACAGTTGATGGTCATCTCACTGACTTTATGCATAATAATAAGAATTATTGGCTAGACTATGCGGCACTAAATTCAGCAGACCAGACAGTTCTGGCAGGACCTCCACAAGTTGTGGATGCATTTGCAATGTACTGTACAAAACTCGACTTGAAAGCTCACATTTTGGATGCAACCAACGCCTTCCATTCCCGTGACATGGATGATATAATTGGGGAGTACAGTAAAGTAATACGGAATGTCAAGCCTAGTGCCGCTCCTTCTTCAGAGTGCACTTACTTTTCCGGTCTAAAAGGTGTAGCCTGTCAGGCGGAGGATATAAATTGCGAATATTGGATCCAACACTCCAGAGACCGTGTTCGTTTCATGGCTGCTTGTAAAGCTGCTTATGAAGATGGATGCAGAATATTTGTCGAGGTGGGACCTCAGCCTGTGCTGTGTGCGCTGACAATGAAGAACATCTCTGGGGAAAGCATGTATGAGGAGCCTATTACCGTGCTACCTTCTATGAGGAAGAAGGAAAATGAATGGAATACTTTACTTGGAACACTAACGAAAATGTATCAGCTGGGCTTCCCCATTGACTGGAACGGTTTTGAGCAGTATTATAACAGGCGAAAAATAAAACTGCCAACATATCCATTTAACAGGAAGAAGCATTGGTACGAAACTAAAAACAGCAAAAATTCGCTGACTGTAAGTGGAAAATCATTGCATCCACTGCTGGGCTGTCAGATTCCAAATGCAACAACATCAAGCATTTTCCAGTCAACAATTGAAGTGGATAAACTGCCATACTTGAAAGATCACGCTATTGGAGGACAAGTAGTATTCCCTGCCGCGGGTTTCCTGGAAGTGGCACTAAAAAGCGGAAACTTGTCAACGATCGGAGAAATCAATGCGGATGAGGATTTGATGAATCCAATTTCAATTGAGAAATTGATGATTGAAGCCCCGTTAGGATTGTATGAGAACGAGCCTTGTCAGCTGCAGACGGTGGTGCAGAAAATGGACTCTGCAGAGAATAAGGTATCCATTTACACACAACAGAGAAATTCCTCTGACGATGGATCCACAGGAATGGGCACTGTGAAATGGATACGCCAAGCTAGTGGAACATTTGTTCCTTTGCAGACTAACGTCACTTTGCAAGAAAATGAGTCGGTGATGGATTCTCTGGATGATATCAAGCAGCGATGTGCTCAAGAAGTGGACATACATGAATTTTATGATAAATTAAAAACCGTTGGACTGGAGTTTGGAACAGCGTTTCGAAGTCTTGGTAAAGTATGGAAAAGTACCGGCGAGAAGAAAGAGATTCTTACTGAAGTGGTTTACCCAACTGGCGGATCATCAGGCACTGATTTGTACAACAGTAACAAGCATTACATCTGCCATCCTGTCGTGCTTGATGCTCTCATTCAGACAATTATTCTGGGAAATATAGAAGGAGTTAAGGATTCCCTGTTTGTACCTGTACTTATCGATAAAATGATTATACTTTCAAAAGCAGATTTTGGAACTTCTGAAGATGGGACCCCTACAACACCGGAGTTATTTGCTCACTGCAAATGGGAAGTCAATCAAGCTGAAGAGACACGGTCTGTTGTGCTGTACACATCTACAGGGAAAGTTTTGGCCATCATGTCAGGAGCTCATTTGATCAAAACCACGACTGAAGTCATTCTGAAGACGTTGAGTAACCAACAGTTGGTAGTACCTGATATGTATGAAGAAATATGGGCACCAAAGTCTGGTCCTTATAAAAACCGAGCAATTCTTCGAGGGTTGGAACATATTTTCAGCGAGGCTCCTAGCCTAGATATTTTGGAGCAAAACCTGTTGAGCGACAAAGAGCGCGCTTCAGCAAATCGAAGAGATAAAATAGTATACTTATACATTCTCAAAACATTTTATCAACTTGGATGGAAACCATCCGAAATGAAGGAAAAATCCTTTTCCGTTGATAGCATGATAGATCAGTTGGGGATTCAGAAATCATACACATTGCTGGTGCACAGATTTTTCAGGATACTTGAAGAGGAAGGGATCCTGGCATCAGTTCAATCTTCTTCTCCACAAGAACATCCATACGCGCAATATGAGATGATCAAATTACCTCCATTTGAAGGAGATGTGGATAAAATCGGTGAGGAGATCGCATTAGAGAGCGCTAAGGAGGAAACGGTTGATTTTCAAGTAGTCCAAGGCTGTTGTGAAAAGCTGAAAAATATTCTCTCTGGGAAATGTTCTGCCCTGAGTGTTTTGTTTCCTGAGGAGAAAGGCTCATCGGTTTCTGCTGAGACCTTTTATAACAACTCGTGTATGGTACCTAAATTCAATTCTACAATTCACCACGTTTTCCATCAACTTATTCAACGACATGCGTCCCTGCCTGAAGACGAGAGAGGAATCCTTCGCATACTTGAGGTGGGAGCTGGAACGGGATCTAGTACGAAAGTGGTGTTGCCAATTTTTGAAAAATTTGGTACAAGATTTCAGTACACCTACACAGATATCTCACCTGTGTTCTTTTCAAAGGCTGGAGAAATGTTCCAAGGATATGGGAAGAAGATGAAATACAAGGTTCTCAATATTGAAGACGATCCCTTGGTTCAAGGCTTTATGCCACAACAATATGACATTGTTTTCGCAAGCAACGTTTTGCATGCCACTAAAAGTCTATCCGAGTCCGTTCGACATGCACGAATGTTATTAAGAGATGATGGCTACATGGTCCTTGCAGAAACAATGAAAGAAATTAGAGACTTTGATGTCGTCTTTGGGCTATTAGAGTCTTTCTGGAGATTTACTGACTTTGAAAACCGTAAATGGTACCCCAATGTGAGTGCATCGACTTGGATGAGGGTTTACAACGAAGAGGGATTTGAGCCGGTCAAAGAGCATCTTTGTTATGATGGAAGACTTGGCTTAATTGTTGGAAAAGCAGCGAATGGCTATGATTTTAATAAGGTTGTTGCTGCAGCAAACAGTAAACCGGACAAGTCGAAATGGTGGTTGGTATTTTCATCAGAGGAACGGTATCGCAAGTATTATAAGCAGAGGATGGAAAGGTTTGGTCGTAAAATACTTTTAGTTTCAATGCCAGCTGAAAACTCGAAGGGTAATTTCTTGGAACTCAGCAGAGATCATTTTGAGGTGAGACCAGAGGAGAAAGAAGATTTGATGAAAGTATTCAGGAACATAAAAGAAAGAGACCTGAACATAGAAGGTATTCTCTACCTGTGGGGTTTTGATCCAGAAAAGGATATTTTGAGGAGGACGCACGGATTCCTCTTTCTGTCCCAAATTCTCCTTTCAGACTTCAAAGGTTTGCCCAGGCTCATTGTGCCTACTGAAGGTATTATGCGAATCGATGATGAGAGTGCAACTGACAGCAGTCCTGCTACTCTGTGTGGCATGGCGAAAACCTTGAGAACAGAGCATTTCAACCTACATGTCAAATGCATCGATCTTGATCCTGACGAAATAGATGAGAATGTCAAATATGACGAGCTGCTCACTGAACTTTGGAATGACGACCATGAGTTCCAAATTGCCTATCGTCAGAGGAATAGGCTCGTGGCGAGG
The DNA here is from genome assembly GCA_034695485.1 of Entomobrya nivalis. NCBI lineage: Eukaryota > Metazoa > Arthropoda > Collembola > Entomobryomorpha > Entomobryidae > Entomobrya > Entomobrya nivalis. The sequence goes on from JAQFZH010004196.1 coordinate 3,631, forward strand.
CTTATAGCATGCAAGGATTTTGCCAGCCCACTTCCTCTTCCAAAATGTGACCGTTTCTCAATCCTTTTGCCAAAGGTAACGAAGAACATTGCTGACTTGAAATTCTGTCCAAATGGAAAATCTCCTTTGAAGGAGAATGAGATTGAAGTTAAAATACGCGCCTACGGACTTAATTTCCGAGACATATTCACGGTTTTGAAACCAAATGAGGAATTTGAAAAGTGGAACACGATGGGTCTGGAGTTTTCTGGAACGGTGGTCTCCGTTGGAGAGAAAGTGCAAAAATGGAAAACTGGAGATTATGTTATTGGATGCAACTTTGCTGGAGGTGCCCTTCCAAGTCATCTGTGCATGGAGGAGGATATGGTTTTTGGAATGCCGGATCAAGTTACATTCTGTGAAGCTGCCACTATTCCTGCTGCCTTTGCAACCGTGTACTATTGTCTGGTTATGATAGCGGATCTGAAAAGGGGGGAGACCGTTCTCATCCATGCGGGTAGTGGAGGAGTGGGTTTATTTGCCATACAAGTTGCCAAAGCATTGGGTGCAAATATAATCTGCACTGCAGGAAGCCGGAGAAAGCGTGCATTTTTGAGAAATTTGGGAGTTTCCCATGTTTTTCACTCGAGAAATACGGATTTCGGTAAGCAAATTATGGAAGTAACCAACGGGCAAGGAGTTCACGTTGTTTTGAATTCCCTGACAAGTCCTGGATTCAAGGAGGCTTCACTTGGTTGCAGTACAAAGGGCGCAAGATTTGTGGAAATGAGTAGACTTCACATTTGGAGTGAAGAAGAAGTTAAGGCACTTCGGCCAGATGTGCAGTACTCAGCTGTAGACTTAACGAAAGTTGACAGAAATATATGGCAAACGATCTGGGTCGCTGTGGATGAGTACATGGACAATGGTCATATTAAAGCCATACCTTTCATACAATATGATGCGACATGTATCAGGGAAGCATTGACTTACATGCAAAAAGCAAAACATATCGGAAAGATCATTGTAACAATGCCTGACATGATTCAAAAAGAAAATGATCTCATTCCAAGGAATTACCTTTTTAGCGACAGGGCCACTTATTTGGTCACTGGAGGATTAGGTGGCATTGGAATGGAATTGGCAAAATGGATGTGCCAGCTTGGTGCAAAACACCTGGTGCTCACCAGTCGTAGCAAGCCTGATGAAAGAGCTGTGAAAATCATTGATGACTTTAATAGCAAGGGATATAATCTTGTCCCTCTTTGCTTGGATATTGGTGATTACGAACAATGCAAAAAGTTGTTGAATGACGACATTCCCACACTGGGGCTCCCCAGACTTCGTGGAATATTCCATCTAGCTGGTTTGCTCAGGGATGCCACACTCACAAACCAAACCATAGAAATGTACAAGGCCTCGTTTCAGGGAAAAGTTCGTGGAATCATGAATTTACACGAGTTGACAAAGGATTCCCCGTTGGAATTTTTCAATATGTTTTCCTCCATGGTCTCCGTATTCGGACCCATTGGACAATCCAACTATGCTGCAGCAAATAACTATTTGGATGCATTAGCCCACCACCGTCACTCAATTGGTCTTTGTGGACAGTCTGTAAACTGGGGGCAATGGGGAGAGGTATGTATTTATCTTTTGCAATGAAATTTAATGCTCTTATTTCTTAAATAGCAATGCCAAAATAAGATCAAAATGAAAACCCAAAAACTTTTATTTTTTCGGGGACAGGTTGGTTTGTCAAAGGATATTAAGGTGCCAGCAATGCGTCCCTTTTCTCCATCTCAAGGTCTGTCCGCACTGGAAATTATAATGAGGTCGCAAAAGGGACAAGTATGTGTCTTTGATGTGGATTTTACTGTAGTGAGAAAGCTTACTGCCAACATCGGCTCTTATCTGGAAGAGTTAAAAATTGCGAAAGAGACACAATCTGTTGCTTTCGACGTGAAAATAAACAACTTCTGGGAAGATTTTAACGGTGCGGAGGACGCTAAGCGGAAAGAAGATGTTATCAAATCGTATGTCTGCCAAATACTCAGACAAATCCTGAAGCTGGACGAGGACGAGATCATTGATGAGAACCAAAAGTTTTCGGAAATGGGTATGGATTCACTAATGATGCTTGAGATGAAAAATTTCATCCAAACCATGTTAGGAAAGAACATAACCATGAATGTGTCTGAGCTCGCGGAACTCACGTCCGTAAACAAGTTGTCGTCTCATTTGATGGGTTTAATAAGAACTGCAAAGGGCGAAGGAGAAATTGAGGGAAAGGATATAGAAGAGGAAGATGACGGCTACTCATTTACGCCCTCGCAGAAAGAGTTGATCGATCAAGACATGGTTCTGCCTGACCGTGTCACGGCTAAGGGTGATGTTGGGAAATTGTGCAAACGATCTGACATCAAAACCGTACTTTTAACAGGTAAAAATTTTAACAAAAAAGTTAAAATATTTTTACAAGTATTAACAAATAAAAATATAAAAGTATTAACAAAAAACATGTTATATAATATGCATGCATACATGTTTTTCTGCTTGTAAATTTGTTTTGTTTGTCTAACGCGAATAGGTTGTACTGGTAAGTTGGGACCTTATATGTTGGAAGCTTTGGCAAGCCGTCCCTTGGAAAAGATCTTTTGTTTGATCCGTGCTAAAGACGATTCCGCAGCACATGCTAGACTAATTAGAGTTCTCCAAGACAAAAATCTGGCGGCATCTGTAGACATGTCCAAAATAGAGTGCGTCGCAGGGGATATCACGGCCGCGAATTTGAGCCTCCCCCAAGAGAGGTACAATGAACTGGCCAATCTTGTGGATGCTGTTGTTCATGTAGCCGTGAAAGGAAATCTAACGGAGCCGTACAAGAAGAACGAAGAGAGTATCCGCTCTGATCTGCGAAGTGTGAACGTAATTGGAACGATAAACGTCCTGGAATTTTCAGCTGCCGGAAAAACGAAGCACGTTCTCCACACATCCACACTTCTCACATGTCACAAAGTTGGTTCAAATGGGCTTCTCCTTGAAGATTTTTGTCAACCAGAAGATATTTACGATACACCAAATATTGGGTATCCTATCTCAAAGTTTGTTTGCGAAAGACTTGCAGCACAAGCCATTGAGAGAGGCATTCCCGTTCATGTCCATCGCTTCCCTGGCCTTAGTGGTGACAAAAACGGCTGCTTCACTTTTCCAAATAATCATGCCATGTTAAGACTTTTAGGATTCTGTAAATTAGGGGTAATGCCCGCAAATCCAGTGCCACTCCAGCTTCTAGCTGTGGACAACGCTGCCGAACTATCTGCCCAGTTATTTTTTAATGATACCGCCCAACCTGATGTCTACAATGTGACCAATCCTCACACCTGTGTCCTTCAATCCTTCCCAGAACTTGCCCGTGATTTTGGCTTCCAAATTGATGTCGTGGAGTACGAAGAGTTCTTTGACAAATTACAAAAGAATGATGAATATGCCTCCCTATTCCCTTACCGTAAAAGAGACATTGATGGTGGAAAATTTGTGGAATTCACTACCTCAACGGTTGTACTCCAATCCTGGATTAATAACCCAGAACGCTTCTTTTATAGTGAAAAGTTGAAGGTTCATCTAAAGAATTATGAAGACACAGAACAACCCATGGATATACTAAGACGGGATATGCAATTTGCTAATGATACAAATATTTTTAAGAGATATGGGCTGCAACAAAATATATAATTAACAGTATGTAACGCAAGTATTACTGGGGTACTGTGTTAAACTAGCTTTAAATGGGACAACTGGGTATAACCATGCCCTTTCATTTATGGAAGGACTGTAACTATTTCGAAATATTCTTAAACATACTAAAGAACAGAAGATGACCAGTCAAATTTTGTGAGGGATCTTTGGAATACATATCTCATCGAGACATTGTTATTTCAAGAAGCCAAGCATGAATTTTACACTGTTTTCCATACAGATTAGAGTAAAATAGATCAACGATTTTTCCTCCATCTTAAATTTCCAGCATTTAAGATAAAATCAAAATTTGGAATATATGTAGTTGCCTTTAAAGGACCAGAACTTCTACATCTATAAATTGGCACTTCTAGTGTGTACATGCTTATATTATGTATTGTATGTATACACAGTTTTGGAATATTTCGGAATTCTTATTATCCTTACATGATTGAATGGGCATAGTTTTTTCCGTTGTAAATCATGTCATTTTTTAAAATAGTCACATTTATATTGTCTAGTTCAATTATCTATATGCTTAAATAGAATATATATATACTTTATCATTTGTTCAAATATTTTTAACGAATTTATTTTTTTATATTAAAAAAATGGGTAATGTTAAGTGTTAGATAAGAATGATAACAAAAATCATAAAAATGTTCAGCTGCGAAAAACTTTTTTGCTCACAGAGCTTTTTTTTATACAAAAGCTATCCAATTACTTTTTTTAGAAAAGGAATTAATACTCCTTGTGCAACAAGATGAAGATCAAGGGAAAAGGGAACTTTGTGCTGATTACGCTATATGTACAAATGACATAATGTATAAGTATGTATGCATAGAATAAAGAAATAAGGTAGTATAAAAAACCAGATTTGACAGTTTACTCTCTGCGTAATAAACATTTTTTTGTTGTAACGTTTTCAGCGTTTTGGCATACTCGTACAATCAACATACCATACAGCACACTCAGCATCAGCATGCACTTGTACCATGTCGTGTGTGTGTTCAAAATTTCATTATTCTTTCGATTTAAGTGGAATGACGATAGGTCAGATGGCATACTCACATTGGGTTGATTTCACTGATGAATCCTTTTGGCGTTTCATTTGTGTGCTCAACTTTGATCGTCTGTGCATGGAAAAAAGATGAATGCCAGCCAGAGAACTCATAAATAATTAAGCTAAAAGCAAAGCAGAAAAATCCCTTTGGACAGTAAATTGAAATGACAAAGCAGGTTGTAATTTAGGGTAATCAAGTTATTTAGTGCACAGAGATGGAACGAACGGGAGAAGAGGGGATTCGGGATGAAGGAGCAATTATATTTCAAAGCTCGACGTAAATTAAGCGCGTAGACATACACAAGAATTACACATGTAAGTTCATAACGACCATGATATTACTTTAGCGTGCCACGTAACTTTTTCTCAACAGTTTTCTCTCTGTACACACGAATCTCTCTATATCATCATTATTCAGATAAACTTTTAGAGTTTTGTAGGACACTAGAGACTTTTACTTGCAATCTGAGCAAGCGGACGCGGACAGCGTGTACTTCTTTCTATTATACTCTTTAATTCTCTACGTATATAACATGCCTTACAAACAAAAACACATTCAAAAAGTGAGTCATGAGTGGGGGAAATGGATGAATATTGGATATATGCAGTCATGGGATTCTACTTGAACTACTTACTTTATTTTTCACACACACAAACATACTATCGGCAGCATCACAGAAGTTAATACTTCAGTAAAGAGAAGAGTAAAGGGTTTTCCTCAAGTCTAGAGCTTTCAGCAAAATAACATGTAAGTTGGTAAGGAACGTACCCATCATCATCATACAACCATTTTCAAGACAAAGTCGTTGTTGGCGAAAGCAAAAGAAAAGGAATGGAACAATCAGCTACATAGAGGCGAAAAGCAGCTACTACCACCGACCGACCGACCAAAAGAGAAAAACAGGCACGACGACGACGATGGTGGTGGTGACGATGATTCCTAGAAAGCTCTACTTTTCCAATACTTATAGCTTTTGGATTGTCTGAACTTTTCTTGCCTTTCCACATAACATACAATGATGTTATTTTGAACTGGTTTCTTCTTCGTGTTGCCTTGCCGGACTTGGTGCTTTCTCCTGATGGTATGCATGATGGGTAAAACGCAGGGGTTTATATATAGAACGTTTACGTGCACAAAACACATTCCTTTTTTACATTGTATGCACTAAAAGTTCACTTTGCTCCATCACATCGTCGTCGTCGCTATTTTTTCCCAGGCTGGGATCCCATCCAGTAAAGCACATCATAATATGAACTACTAGTGGCACTTATATGCTTTAATGTAAGTTTAGTATCGAGACTCTCTGGTGGATATGAACAAACGACGAATGTTGGTTGATGGTGTATGTGTGTGAAAAGGAAAATAAAAAAGTAAAAAAGAGAGCGAAAGAGAGTGAGGGAAAAGTTTGTAGTCAAGTAAGTCGAAAAGAAATAGGAACAAAGCTGGGAAGGAGTCTGGTCTGAACTGAAAGATATTAATCTCGGAATTGAATACATTGAGTACACATACCTATATCCCATATTTATATGTTAACCTAAAGGGAAAAATATAAAATGCACATATGATAAATACATATGCATTCCTACATGCACACCGAAAATAATATGCATATAATCTGTGTGACTGAGAAAAAAGGTTATAAGGTTCTATAGGGGAAAAAGGGAGAATATTTGTATAGAAGCAGCAGCACCATCACCATCATCATGCATTGATGGAAATGGAGAAGGAGAAAGTTCGTCTATGTATGATGCATATTGTAGCGAGGAAAGTGGTGTGGTGGTGGTAAAGGAGAGAGAAAGAACAGGAGAGAGCCCATATATGAAAGAAAAGTGTAAGATTTGGAACATGCGCTTCCCTATAAAGAGTCCCTGTTCTCGCCGTTTCTCTCCTTTCCAATTCTCTCATCTCATATAGTATACTCTCACCACTTATTCATTTATATATTGTGCACTGTAACATTTCGGAAACTTGTCATCCGCATTTCCCGAAAATTTCCTTTGCTTCCCAGTTTAACCGAAGCTGCTGAAGCGTCCACATCAGATCCGTGTGCCATTCGTCCGTAATATCCTTTCTCATAACAAATAATATCAAAAAAAATTGTAAAGGATAGAAAAAAACAGTGAATCGTGAAAAGTTTGTTTTTATTACTAAGCCCATGAACTATACGTGATAGCATGTCGGCGTAGAAAAAAGAGTGAATGGGAAAAAAGAGAGTGTAACATCCTCATCAACATCATCATCTCATCGCTCTGTTCACTGTTGTTGTACTCATCGTCGTCTCAATTTTTTTCGTAGAGAGTTGTTGGGAAAAGCAAGAAGAAAAGAAGTGAAAGAGAAACGAAAAAAATGAAAGGAAAAGTTTTGCATGTTTTTCTATTGTGTTTCCCTTACTCGTATTACCAATAATAGTAAAAAGCATAAAGCGTGCATTCTACAATAACAACTGTGCTGGTTTGGGCTGTGTAGTACATAGTACGAGTGTGTGTGTGTGTATGAGTGTATCTTGTGGAGTACGTTAAAGACTCCTTTTCAATTTTTTCAACTGCTCACATGGTTTTATAAAAAAAAGGAGAAAGCAAGTATGTATGGTCTTTTCTCGCATTTAAAAAAGAACAGATAGTCCCGCTTATGTGGCGGCTTAATAATATTTTATCCGGATAATACGATTTCGGCTTCCCTGAATACTCATTTTTTTGTGAAAAAAGTCGACTCGACTGTTTGTGTATAGACAGCAGAGGATATAATGTTTTGCCATGTGTTTCTGTGTCTCTTTTGGGGAGTTGAGCACCAGCAGCAGTAGTAGTCGTTAATGAATATTTAATTGTATACTTTCTCTCTTCCTTACTCCAAAAAAAGTCACTTTAAACGAAAAGAAATTTTTATCCTTCTCAGTCCGCCTACCTGTCTAAACACGCAAATACGTCCATATTTAACCACCCTGCAAATAAATATATCCATATATCTCTCTCTCTTTACTTGATTATCTCTTGGAATAGTCATTTAACATCCCACCGTCTTCTTTTGGAATACCGCCAGGAAAAAAAACAACAAAGGTTTTTATAGCCGACAGTGAAAATTATATTGAACTCTCTTGTTGCACATTATAAAATCTTTACTGCCACTAAAAAACCCTAACACTTAACTGTAGTGCCCTCCATTTTTCTCTTGGCATAGCGTGACCTAGTGATTCCGTGTAAGTGTCAGTAGGTGCATTTTTACAAACAAAAACAGTAAAAACTGACTAATTTCATTCGTCGTATAAAACACTTCAAAAAATCATCCGGATAGCCATATACTTTTCTAAAAAAATCCATACATGAGTGTATAATATCATGCATAATTAAAAATATAATACAACCGTATGTACTACCCACGCATCATCTTTATTCTCTGCACTGGTGTGATTTAGTGTTGGTTGAGCAGGTGCAAAAAGTGCATAAAGTTTATTAATACAATATGTACGTAAGTAGGACAAACCTAGTGTCGTGATCTGATAAAAAAACAAAAGGAATAAACTGAAAGAAAAAAGAGAGGAAAAACACCTACGTCAATACAACTACTAAGCATATTATGAAAGGATGAAGCAAGCACGGGTAGCGCCAGCATCAATACAAAGAAAATATTCTCTCCCGGTGCTCCATCTTCCATAAGTATATTCCATGATCATTTTCATAAAACAAGAAGTGGACTACGTTCCGTACAGAAGCAGAGGTCGAGAAAATGGGGAAAAAGAACTCCAAGCAGCTCAGTCAAGATACTATTGATAGACTCACGACGAATACTTACTGTAAGTACTCCCGTTCTTCTACCAACAAAAAAAGCAAACGAAAGTTATTCTTTTCTCGCCCTTTTTTCTCCTAACTCCCTTTTTCCCCGGCTTGTTTACATGTAACATCCATTACACTTTCATATTGCATTATACAATAATCCATCCA
>JAQFZH010004197.1:0-12343 GCA_034695485.1 Entomobrya nivalis
GTTTAGATCAATACTCAAGAACACATGACTACTGCAATAAACTAGATAACACAATTTTTATTTGGAAAGCTATGCCATCAAACTGTTTTGCTCAAATTTCTCTATTTCCACCAAAGTACCAAGAATGGGGTGAAAATCATGATTATAAAGGTTTAGTAGTTAACCTAAATTATCCTTTTGGCTTTAATTCACCATTGCAATCACGGTCATTTCATCTATTTGTGTCACCAACTGAAATATTGAGCAAAGAAGACGCTTTGTCTTATGTACTCTCTGTAAAGCCTGAATATTTTTGGTCGTATCCGTATACACCTGATAATATCATTTTGTTGTTAAAAGACGATGGTACTCAAAGTTATCCAACTTTAAGCCTAACAGTTTTGTGCGTCATATGCGACCCAATAAGAAGTAGTCAAGTTTTCTTTGAAGACGTCACAAGTTTAAAATTTATTGAATATTCTTATCCAAAGCCTACTGAAGCGCCTATATGGTTTGTCACCAAATTAGGAATTTCGGACATAACGCAAGATATATTTCACAATAGTTTTGCAAAGTGTGGGCAATCCAAGGAGGCAGACAACGATGAACTTCAAAATCAATTAAAGTCACCAAACGATAAAATTATGAATGGATACACCAATATTTGGAAATCAATTTTGAAAAATCACAGCATGCTTATATCGTATGACAGTATGTGTCGGGATGGAAAAATAGTTAATGAAAACACATACAACTTGTATAAACATGGACCACATATTCATCTTTACAGTGGAATGTACACTGGTTCTTTACCTCAAATTTATACAGTAGCGGTGGAAGATAAACTAAATGGATTGAAGTTTGTGAGTTATGGACAAATTAGGAATAAACCTTTACCATTCGAAGAACTTGTTAACATTTTTGATGTATATGTGTGGCTACTAATTGTTATATTTACTATTGTAACTGCCGTAATAGCAAAACAAGTTCAAAGATTTTCTGAACCTACATCACAACCCACAATTAGACATTTGGAGACATTAGTGAAGATGCTTTTAGAACAAGATGATTCGCGTGGTACACGTAAAAACGAAAGTGGTGTTCCTATAAAGATTTTAACAACTTCATTTGCATTGGCTTCTATTGTTCTAAGTGAAGCGTATAGAAATGATAATGTTTACAGAATGATAATGCCAAGAAAGATAATTACATTGGACACATTAGGTCAGTTGATACAAGAGAGGTTTGAGATATTCACAAGAAGTTCTAGTGTTAGATTTCCCTACTTTGTAGTGCAGAACGTTTCAGGCTTAGAATTTGAATTTAGTTTTGGATATCACACAATATATGAAAGGGCTTCATGGGCTAGAATAGATTCCGAGGTTAAAATGTTTGACATGTCATCATATGGAAGTACGTTAGACAACGAGAGAGATAGACTTGTTGCTCGAAAAACTGGACTTCATTTAGGAGTTCAAAATATTATGCAAGATTTAATAATTGAAAACGAAATTTTTGCAAGACGATTAAATTTGACGCCAAGTGATGAAGTAGGGGCTCGGCGATTAAAGCATGGTGAAATGGCTAGAAAATTTCATAAACTAGAGGAACAGTTGTTGTTGAACCAATTAATTGAATCTAAGAAAGCAGCTGTTGTACTACCAAATCACCTTGTTCATAAGTTTGCTAACAAATTAAAGAATACAGGGAATAATGGGCAAATGAGTATTGGAAAAGAGATTTACTTTTCGGGATACCAAGTTTTTAAGCTGGAAGGACCTGTACCTCCGTTCGTTACTAGAAGGGTTGAAGGAATGCAGGTTTCAGGAATATTGGAATGGTGGAGTACATTAGTTTCGCAGCAGTTAGCATTTGATGAATTAGGTAATTCGCCCAGACAAGCAACTATGAATGGAAATATAAGCGTTGTATTTGTAGTGATGATGGTTGGGCATGGCCTATCGTTGATATATTTTGCTGCTGAATATGTTTGGAATAAAAGAAAAGTAAACAAGTCTAAGATTGACAATACTTTGGTTACAGGTGTTTAATGTGATTTTGAATAGTATTTGTTAAGAGTTAAAAACTTACAATTAATAAAATATAGTATACGAATTCTAAGAATAGATTTTTTACGTAAATTAAATATAATGAAGTTAGTTAAATAATTGTTTATTTTAGTAAATTTATTTAACTTAATGTTTTAAGCAAACGCCGCATAAAATAAAGTTATAAACCCAAATCAATCCTGACAGAAATATATTAATCAAATGAAACATAATAGCCGTTATATATTCATGCAAATCATATATCACAAAAATGACCGCGGTATTTAAAAGCAGAAATAAATGCACGTAGAACACCACAACAACATTATCATTTACTTTTAAAGCCCTTACTTCATCTGTTTTTCTTGCTATAGCTAACTCATTGTAAAGGTTGACGTGATGTTCCCAATGTTTCCACTGGTAGGCAATTCCCGATACCAAAACCCCACTTAACCGTTTAAACAACCAATTTCCAGGAATTTTAATGCTTCCAATATTCCAAGCTTTTCTTTGAGTAAACCCAATGGAATCCTCCCCAACAGACACAATTTTGGAGTATCCATTTGAATTAGTATTTTCATTGTACGTTAACATTCTTTTAAGTATATGAGCACTATCGGATATCGTATCTGACCATGTGACAAATGCTGACTTGTCACATTTAGAAATATATTTCAGATAGCCATGAGGAATACCATCATTCATAGTTATGTTAATTATCTCTATGCTATTGAATTCATACAAGTTATTTTGCCAATTTTCAAGGTCAGAATGCCCCCATAAAACTTTCTCAAGAACTGTATACATCGGAGGTGATCCGTGATAGTAATATTTTTCAATGTCTCGAATATATATCTCATTAACCTCTTCAGGAGACGATGTTTCTGATAAATTTCCTGTGATTTTGTAAAACGGTAGCATTTCAGAATACCAAAGCTTAGTCCACTCTGATTCTCCCATGAAATCTCTTATTTCAGAAAATATTGTAAAATTCTTCTCTAAAAGCTCTTTAAACATTTTCACTGGTATGGGTGAAATAGGTGAACTAAGATCAGTTATATTTTGACCGCGATATGCATTACTAATTACTACTCCAATTAAAAGCCAAATCAAACTCAAATATCGACAACCAGGTCGTCCACAATCTTCTACACCCTGTTCCAGAAGAATTGTGAAAGGAAGCATAAAACTTATTTGTTTATGAGCTGTGTAAGGACAATAGTGGGACAAGTACCAAATCGAAATTACTGATACGATTATCAGTGATATCCAGAATGGAGGATCAAATGCACTAACATAACCGAAAAGTGATAGAAAACCAACTTCGTCGCCCCCACATGTTATAAATTGTAATTTTACTTCGTCAATGTGCATATGTAAACCTCGAGCATCATTAAAATATACTTCTGAGACTGTATTTCTTTGGTAATGTTTATCAATATATTGTGCATCGAGTGCTTGGAAGGTAAAATTTGGATAAACGATTCGAGATAGAACAATATCGCTCAGCATGTCTTTCTTGAACGAAATAAATGCGTAATTGTTTGCATTCGATAAGCTTAGTTCTGGAATATGCTTATTTATTACGTCCGATGAGTAAACTTCATTGATCAATGTAACTTTGCATTTGTAGTTTTGGGTTTTGGCTAGAATGTTGTCTAAGTCGTATAAATGTTTGGATAAGTTTGTAATGTTTGAAATATCACTATTTTCCATGTTTATTTCTAAGTTTATTCCGAACCTTGTTTTGTAATGTAGAATTGATTGTTCGAAGTCAAAAATTAACTTTAAGGGTTCATTCGCAACACTGTCGACATCTGGTGCAACAGCGGAAAATAGAAGATGAAATTTGCTGTCTTCAAGAAGTTCAAATAAGGTCGTCGTAGTCGTATCAAAAGTAATAATTTGATATGCATTAAACTTAGAAATTATGGAGTCCTTGTTGGATATTAATTCAGTATCGGCAGTTGCCGTTCTCGATCTAATCTCAGAATATGGTCTCGATATATCTGAGTAATCATTTACTCGAGGTAAGATAGGATCCATGTTATCCGAAGCTTGTATAAAGTGTGACATTGACATAGATTCATTGAAAAAGTTCGACTCGAACGGGGTTTGAAAGTAAAACAGTTTTAAGTAGCAAGGTATGTTTTGAGGATGTGATGCCTCAAAGTCGAAAGCATTTGGATAAAATATAGACGAAAACGTAATGCTGATATTTTGAACTTTAATGGCATCAAAGCTTGAATCGGTCAATTCATAGGGCAATTTTAGAAAGGCTGGTGATGTACGTCTAATACGATATTGTATTCCAGACCAATATTCGTAATATTTATGTATAATGAAGTTGGTTAAAACAATTGGTTGGTTTGGAGGGGAAATGTTTATGACAGGGTAAGGCTGCGTATTATAAGTTGTAAGGTGCACAATGCAACCCGAGAACAGCTTTAGGAGAATATTGAAATTGACTTGTCTGTTGGTCATTTTAAGATTTTTTAGCATGGAATGCTAGTAAGTTTATCTGATAAACTTTAGTGAAATGTATTTAATCCTGACCACTTTAGAAGAAGGTAAAAATGTGTTAGAGCATGTTTAAATTTCTTTCATTAGAGTCGTAAAGTGTGTGTAGGAAGCGGAACTAACTTATGAATTTACAATTTATAGTACCTGTAATTCCAAACTAATAATATTTGATGGAGGAATAAACAGATTCAAGAAAATAATAAAAAGGAAGCGATATATACTCTAAACTTACACAACTTATTGCAGTGCACACTTCCGCATTCGTTCACACAGACAGGAAATCGAATGTGCAACTCTTTCACAAGTAGGTGTCTTTCACACGTTTTAAACTTAGCTAACAATAAATAAAAATTAGTAAGTATGCTTGGAAATGAAAACGGTTTTTCATTCAAAATATACCACATCTAACTGGCACATAAAAATTCTTAGTAGAATTAGTTGCGTACATTTGTTTAAAGCTATGATAAAAAATATGCTTATTTGATTATGAATCCTTAACCCATACCTGCATACAATTTAATAAGAAGTTGCATTTTAAGGCTTGATAAATGTTCCTGAGCTTTTGTTCGATATTAATAAATTCCATTTGTAAGAAAGAAAAGTCCAATGCAAAGGTCAAAGTTCGATACTATTTTAATTAGTTTATGACATTTATTCTTTTTTTCCTATTTTTGACGAACGCTATTTTTAGAACTTTCAATACTTGTCCTTGTCAAAATTATTTTTGGATATTTTTAGAAGTAGTATTAATACCACCGGAATTTTTGTAAAGTCACCTCTTGGTCAACTGTTTTGACTTACGCAAACATCTGAACTAGATGCCTTGCTATTTGAAGTAGGTTATCAACGTACAGATAATTTACTGAAATTAAGTTCTAATTACTTTGTTTAGTTTGTTATTTATTTTATTTGTTATCTGAAATGGCAATTCAATGAATAAAAACAATGCAGAACTTGGAAATAACGCTGAATAATCTAAACTCACTGCCATACTTATTCGCAAGGCAAACAGCATATGGAATACAGTTTTGAACTAATTTTAGTTTAGTAAACATAATATACATTTAAGAACGAACTAAAGTGAATATATCGTATACGCTAGAACCATGCCTTTAAGTGGGGAACTTCGCTTTTAATTCATATTTTCCATCTTTTTAAAGCTCGTGTTGAGCCTTGAGAGACCAGGTCCTTCGATTTAGCGGCTAAGTTTGACTCATTATATTTTATTTCACGTAAGTACAAGAAGCATTATGTATTGTCCTAAATCTATAGGTTGCATACTATTGCTCTCTTTACATTTTGTATTACAATGCAATTTCGATTTTGTCTTGCCATACAATTCTTGTGTGTTACTTTATTGTAATGTGTGTTGACCGTGCCATGCAATATAGGAAACAAATGAGTAAGTTGTAAATTAATTATTAAAATGCACTTACTGACCTCAAGTTATCAAAGTTAATATTGTACCTAAAAATATGCGGGAAGTAACCCATTCTATGTATTAAGTATACGGCTATATTATATATTACTATATATAATATATAATGCTATGTATATATATACTATATTACTGCATTGTCAGTTATGTAATTCAATGGCACGTTTCCTAATGGAAAACAAAACAATCGCAGACATTGACTATTAACCAAATAATATGCGGAATATTGGCTGCACGTGTTGATAAAAACACTTCCTACGTCTAAGAAACCTGTTTCAGGTACTTCCTGTACTTTTTATAGCTTAAATGCGATGTTGCAGTTATATAATTAGTGAAACAGAATTACCGATTTACCGAAACCAGACAACGCTATATAGCGTATATCTTATTTAAGTGACACGTGGTAGCGTTTTCGTATTCTGATAAATCATAACTTAGTTCCGTAAATTGAATAAAGCATGTAGAAAATCTTTATTGTTTCAGTAAAGTCTCATCAGTCGTGGTTTAGCTTCTCATTCAATACGTTGCCCATATTTCTTCGTGTCTCGGTAAATCCGTGAGTGCAATAAAAATCATAAAAACTAACGGAATCGTTTTCTAAATAAAAAAGATTAGACTTTTGAAGCTATTGATTTCAGGCAGTATATGTCTATATTTCCACGTTGTAATGACGAGTTTTTATTGTAAAATCCATTTTCTAACACCCTTTATATATTTAAGCCTGACAGCAGCTAAAAGTATAAATGATCTTAGATTCGATTGTAATTTTTCTTCAACTGACTTTAAGAATGTTTCTTCTATGTCCAACGCCCTTCAAAATTTTCTTGCACCAGATTTTGCCCCAGTTATGATTAATTTCTTAAACCCATGTGAATATGATTTACCATCAGGCCTACTTCATAGCACACAACTAGTTACAACAGCGGTAATTAACAACTTCACTGTATTTTCTACGTACAAGACACTCATTATTAATCAATATATGGACGCCATCAAATTTCTGCCGGAAAGTATCCAGAAAAATGTTAGAAAAGTGCTTCCATTAAAACGAATAGCTACAGAATCTGCACATGGCTGGAATAGAGTAATACATGCGCTATTATTTCGTTTATCAGAAAACCGTACCACAAACACACAAAATTTAATGCATTACAGAAATTTCTTAATGACAAGCATGCTTCGTTATGTTCTAAACCCTTTTCCAATTAGCAATATTTTAAGGTACATTTACATGGATGACGAATCTCCTGCGCTGAGTGAAGGTTACTCAAGACCATTCGACATCTTTGTTATTATCCCTTTAAGTAAACGATCGGTATCTAGGGAGAATATAGTACTTAAATTTGTTAATCAAGTGACGATAATGTTAGACGCAAGTAATTTGTTTTCTCAAATGTATTTTCATAAAGTTTGGATGGATCTACCAGAACATTCATCTCAAGTTGAAGTTCAAACTAAATTATACTG
This sequence comes from Entomobrya nivalis, assembly GCA_034695485.1. Classification (NCBI taxonomy): domain Eukaryota; kingdom Metazoa; phylum Arthropoda; class Collembola; order Entomobryomorpha; family Entomobryidae; genus Entomobrya; species Entomobrya nivalis. Next base: position 7,456 of record JAQFZH010004197.1, read on the forward strand.
CCAATATTGTAACTATGCTGAAAGCAACTGGATATTTGTAAATGTAAATGATGTTCAGGGTCTTATACGACTAGGGTATAGTTCGTGCAACAAAATTCTCAACTCGAACGTAATGCTGACCAAACTTGAGGAACTATCAAGATCTAAAACACCATCGGTTTTAGAATCAATAACGTAAGCCAATAATCTATTTGCAGAAACTATTTGAATTTATATGTATAGCTCAAATACAATACAAGCAAATAGTATAAACTTGTATATATTTTTCATTTAAGGAGGCTGAACTACATACTTCACGAAGAAGCTGAACTTCTTAAACAAGAAGATGATTTTTACATAGATTCATCAATGATAATAGATTTCCAAATTTACCTCGTAGCAACACCTCAAAACATGTCAATAGTTCATCATAAACGTACAACACTTGGTAGACCGAAAATTATTGTAAATGTTAAACGAGGGGTTAGCATTATAACTGGAACCGTAAGTATACAGTTTCTAACGTGTGATGGTGGTTATGTAAAAGACTGGATGTCATTTGCTGGCTTTATATCTGCTTTTGATTTACCCACATGGATTTGTGTGCTAATCGTATTTAAACTTATGGTATTAGTGTGTTATAACGAAAAGGTAGTCACAAAAACGAAAACACTTTTGAATGGTAAACTTTATTATTATCTAGAATCAGTATTGGCAGTTATCCGACTGTTCTTGTTTCAAGGAAAAGAATTTTCTGGCAATAATTTGAAACTTTCGGTTCAAATGTGGACCGTATGCATACACACTATAGGCTACTTTTATTTAGGAGATAATATTGGCGATCTTACTGCTCCTAAGTCGACAATTTACTATAAAACATTTAGCGACCTACTTAGTCGCGACTTTACTTTTGTTGCTCATAAATTAAATTCAATTTCTGCACTTCTGACATGCAATTTTATTGCTCAAATGAAAAATGATACGGAAATTGATAAAGACTGCTTCTTTAAAAGGGACACAAATTTTAGAATTGCTTTTTCAAACGAAAATGACAATCCCTTTGTTAATGGAACCGTAGAGGAACGGATACTCGGTCGGATTGCTAAATCAAATGTGAAATTCAGTAATACAGAAAACTTGAATGAATATGTTACTAGGTTTGATCCAAATAATTGTAGAAAAACTGCAATAATGGATTGGTCGGACCAAATAAATGTATTGAACGATCCATTTAGACTAGTAGTGCTAAATAAATCTATTGGGGTACAGCCAATATTTTCCAAAAGTGACGAACCTTTAATGTCGTACAGTAAAGGTTGGATTTTTCAAAATTTCGGTGATCCATGGACAATAGGAAGGTTTAAGACCATGTGGTCTTCTGGTATCGCCAAACATTTTGACGAAAGCTTGAATGCGTATAAGGAATTGCAGTTTATTAAGCAAAAACGAAAAATTGCCGAGAAAAAGGTAATGACTGAAGAATGGCAAGATGATATGGCCATATCTCTTGGGGCGAACACAGTGGTTATTTTTATTGTATTTGGTTGTGGCCATGTTATTGCATTGCTTATGTTGATTTTAGAACGTTCTCAAAGCGGCTTAAAAATTCTTACTGTGTTTATAGTAAAAAATACCAAAAGGTTATTCTTGTCTTTACGACCAAAAGAAAAACCCGCACTTTCAGACAAACAAATTTAATTGCTTGAAGTGTTTACGTACTTATCCATAAAAACAAAAATCAGTTTAGAAACTTTTTTCAATTGAAATATTATTTACGCAATTTGTATACGAAATACTGCGTAAAATTTGAAGATTAGTGTTAATATAGAACAATATGTTTGTTTTACTCGAGTTCATTCTTCGGAATAACATTTTGCATTAAAAAACGATCGGATCTCCGCTACATTGTTGTTTACATCAAGCTTTAAATTGTGAAGGATAATAATAAATAATAATTATAATAAATATTTTCATCAAAAAACTGTTATTTGTTCACTTGGTTTATAGAACCTTGGTTTATTTCACTATTTAAATTACAAAATACGTCTGGCTTTGGCTTGTAATAATATGTTACAGTTATTTTAAAACGTTGGGATATTTGAATTCAATGATCTATGTATGTATATTTTATTTTGCCACTCATTCCAATTTTAATTTAATGATAAACCTCACTTGAAAATATGACAAAACAAGTGCTTAAAATGTTCTTAATTACCATTTATTACACATTTGTGAACATTTGGATGCCATTACATTATGCTGCCTCAAAGAATAAAACTTTTCATAATGGTATTACAATGTGTAAAATATAAACGTTGTTGCTTCTGTCATTGGCCTTTTTACAGCGAGGTAATTTCCTAAATCATATCTCTTTCATGGCACAATGACATTTTGAGTCTCACAAAGAACAATAGCACGTATTTTTTGACAGCGTATATCCTCTCTTCTTATAATTTTAATATTCAAAATTGTTTATTTAATTTTTCCATTAAAAATGAAAAAAAGAACAAACGATTTCATCTGCAAAATATTGCTTCTAATGCTAAACTCAATAACTCTTAGTTATTCATTTCTTTCATTCGATTCCGACTTATCAGAAACCCCTCATTATGCAATAGATACATTGCAAACTGCACGATTAGCAAAACTCGAACATCAGCTTGTTACTAAACTCGTTAACATAGGTTTCAAGAACTTTGTTCAAGCCGACATTTGTAGCACAGCTTTGCTAAATTATTTCAATGAGTACACTCAAGATGGACTATCAGTTGTTTTTAAAAAGCGAAAAGATAAACACGAATCCTCACAAATTTTCGCAGAGAACCCTACTTTGGCCTTCAAAATGATACGACGGATATACATAACCTTGGTGGAAAATACATTGAATTCAGCATGCAAAGATAATGGCTATATTACAAAATTGATTAAAGATGTATTTCATGAAACCAACGTAAGGCCACCGAAGGATCAGGATTATGAGGACGCATTACTGGGACTACTGAGAATTCAGTTTATTTATGGGTTTAATGCAAGTCAGGTAACTAAACGAAGTATTTATATTTTACATTCTGCAAATTACAAATTTTGAATGTTCTCATATTTATATTCTATTTATTTTAGATGCAACAAGGAATTTTTAATGAAATTCAAACTAATGTCCATCTAAGTTTTGCTGACTGTGTGGATCTAAGTAAAAAGACGATTTTATTGAAAGTTGAGGTATTAGCATATCAATGGCTTGAAGTAGCAGATAAATTGCGGAAAGACACTGATGTTGATTTAGAAGAATTTGAGAAAACATGGCAAAATTTTATTTCTACTTTCGAAACGGAAATGACCTCAATAGAGGAATTGCGTAGTCGTTTTCAGAACAAACGACAACTCTCTTTTCCAAACCTTTATGGCTTTAACCACTACGCAACTTGTCGTGGAGAAAAGAAAGGAATGCATCTTGGATTTGGGAAGCCATCAAATTTGAAATGCTTATATGCTTGTTATCAATGGGATCCATACTTTTCTATAGCGCCTGTAAAAGTTGAGGTTTTGGTGGAAGAACCATCGATGGTTTTACAATTTTATGATTTTGTGGGAGATAAAGTGATTGAATTTGTTGAGAGGAAAGCCAATGACAAGTTAATACGTTCGGTGGATGAAAATATTGAAACTGGGAGTACTTATGTGAATCATCAGTCATCCATGGTAACTTGGATGGATGATGAGAAGCATGAGATTTTGAAGAAGTTGAGGGGGCGAATTGAGAAACTGACAAGATTAAAGCAAAGAAAGACTAAAGGCGATGGAATGAAAGTTGTACTGTATGGAGCTCTTGGTGGTTTCTATGATTTTCATCATGATGCGGTAGTTTTTTAAGTAATTACTACTAATTAACTACTTGACAAGAAAAAAACACTTTAACAACAACATATTGTGTGATTATTTTCAGATCATTGATGCCAGCAGTGAAAACGCCAAAGAGGGCAGTGGGAAAATTACTTCTACATTTATGATGTTTGTATGTATCTTTTACCAACTCAATTATGAAATCACATCACGTCGATCGAAAGAAAATATTTTCGTGACTACTAAATATATATATATATTACTTGTGTTAAATTTGATTACAGTTAGCAGACGTTAAAATGGGTGGCTTCACTGCATTTCCAGATTTAGGTATATTTGCAAAGCCAACAAAAGGTTCCGCTTTACTATGGTATTCCGTCTTACCAAATGGGAAACCAGACCCATGGGTCCAGCATGGTGGATGCCCTGTTATTCTTGGGAGAAAGCAAATTGTAATTTCAATTTATAAACCATAAACGTTTCTATAATTTTTACATGTTTTTAATCAAATAAATTCTCGTTCTAGCTGCTTGTTGATGGATAGGATAACTAACATTCGATTTTTATATCCCATGAGTTTATTGAATTCATTCGGACATTCGGACGATTGACCAGTCCCTTTCAATATGAATATGTTTTAAAACAGTACACTTTTTATTTATTTTTATCCTATAACTGAATTTCTCACCAATAAAAATACATCTAAGTCCTTTTCCAACATTACCTTAAAATAAGCGTTTCTAAATGATTTACTAACGTACGAAATTGATGATACTTTTAGCCTAGTTGGAATTAAGCTTCTTATATACATTTTTAAAATGCGCCGTTGCACATTTAGTTTAAATTGAAAAATAATTTGATCTTTGTTTAGTTTTAAATATATATATTCACTATTTGATAATATCCAGCAACCAAACGTAAAAATGGCAAGAGCCATACTAAAACATGCTGAAATGTAAAACGAAATCTCAATTTGAATACCTGTGTGTTTAGGATTTATTACAAATATGAGTACGTTAGAACACACTGTAAACATGATAAAGCAAAAGGGCAATGTAAAAGTTAAGAT
>JAQFZH010004198.1:0-12343 GCA_034695485.1 Entomobrya nivalis
TGTTCCTTAGCGTATAGGTCAACTAAACTAATTAACAGTCTTCCGAGAGACTTTTCGCTGGGTATACATTTTACTAAAGATTATATGAAACAATTTGTATGTAGAAATAGAAAAACTGATATATTATGTTTTTAATGACTTAATTATTTTTAAATAGATGATTATAATATTCACCGTGTCACTTAATGAAGAACATGGTTCCCTGTTGTACTGTGAAATTTGCAAGACACGTTTCAATAAAGATCTGTTTATGTTTATGTTTAGGCACTTATTTTAATGTTAGCCGGAGTTTGTTTCTTTGATTTTTAGTGGTGTAATTCCAAGAAATGAAACGCAAAATTAGGTTATGGTAAATGGTAAAAGTATTCCAACTCAAGCATTTTAAAACTGAATTACAAATAGGAGTTTTTTTCTCCAAGTTTCATCAATAAATTGATAACTTTTACAAAATTATATACCAGCCGAAAGGAACAAACCAAAATATATGAATTTTCTATTTCGAGTTCAACGTATAACTTCTCTTCGCTGAAACTGATTGCGATGAATCACATATCTTTGAATACTAACATTTCTATATACATAGTCGTTATAATTATAAAGCAGGCACTGCCAATTTTAAGTTAGAACTATATTATTATTTAAGACACGCGCTGTCAAATATATATTATGTGTTGATCTTAAATATTAGGTTTGATGGCCTGTGCTTCTTATTATTTAAGAACAAATAGTGTGTTTTGCTCGATATCTTGTAAAATATCTTGATACGGTCTCTGACTTATAACTAAAAGTACTATTAGATTATATGTACATTATGATAGTCGAACTTTAAAATTTCACTATGACATATGGGAATAGATATATAATTTAAACATGGAATATTTACGTCACATCATCAATCATGATGAATAGCTTTTGAAAAGCAAACACGAAAATGTAATGCCTCAAACTACGCAGTTGGTTGTTATCAAATGTGAGAAAAATATTTTTGACTCATGGAAATACGGAAAGCAATATTTTTATCTGACATCATTTGAAGCTTGACATGTTTTTTAAATATATTCAAATATTTCTGATTAACAAGTTACGTGTGGAGTTTAGATTGAAGCTTTACATAGTACACAGTAAGCATTTACGAAAAGGTTTAAAGAAAATCGGTATGTAGTAGTAATAACTAATACATTAAATCATTCGCAATGAAGTGTGTAAGTATAATGCTTTTATATAGTTGTTTTTGTTCTACTTCCATAATAAAATTCAAACTTTAGAATGCTATTTAAATCATAATTCATATCCCACACACACTTCTATCCTACTTTACACGAAGGGTCGGATATTTAAGCAAGACAAATTTCAAGGCGAGACAAGGTTTTCTTTAATTTAAACACATCAATCTTTTTTGAATTAATATTAACAAGTTCTTGACATAAACATAAAAAATTTTAGGGCTGTGTTTTATTATGGCCGAAGGTTCATGGTCAATTTTACAATCACAAAATTATGTAAATAATGACAGCAAATTTCATGATAATATTTTCATGAAAATATTATCATTTATATATTCATGATTTCATGCTATTCAAAGTGTGACTATAATGTAAGTAAATGCACAGGTTGGTTATCTGTTACATCTAAAATGAAAAGAATTTTTTTATTGGAGAGATTTTTTAAATTCATTTTTGTCGGTAATTGACTACTAATGAGGAAGAAAGCTGTTTTTAAACTAGATTCAACACTTAAATCATCGTATCGTTTAGGTTAAATTACAAATTAGGGGTTTAACTCGTAATTTGACTATGAAATTTATAGATTCCCAAAACCCTATTAACAGAAGCGAAGCTTAACTATATCGGGTTTAATATTTAACTAACTTCCTTTTTAAAAACTGATGAGATTGTAATTCATGACTAAAAAGTCGAAAAAATCTGAACACGAAATACACGATTTTTAAAAGCAGACATTAAATTTTAAAATAGAAACTGAATATAAATCGAGGCACACATTATGGAATATATGATTTACCATGAATAAACGGTTAGATGTCTACATTTTTAAAGTAGTACCGAATTAATAATACGCTTTATTTGATATCTTGCAAAAACTCAGCATAGTGTCCCTTGCCTATTATTTTAAGTACTACTGAATAATAAAGAAGTCATAAAACTGAAAGCCACTTAACTGTTTACTGGTGGGTGTAATATCTAATTTAAATATGAAACTTTTTATGAACATAATATTAATATTATATGTCAATATCCATAGCAGTTGAAAATAAACATAACAGAACTTACGGACGAACCTCAAACTACGGAGCTGTTTATCACTGAACCCGAGTAAACAATTTTCAATTAGTTTCACAATGAAAACCAGTGTAAACTTGACAGTGACATTTATACAACCTCTTGTGGGGCTTGGCGTATGTTCGAAAACTCATTTCCAAATTTCTAGTTCTAGATCATAGATTCAAATTGCTTGTAGAATTTGTAAATAAAAATGTTTTACATAATAAAATCCAATTTTATTAGTTAATATTTACAGTATTAGTCGTAGAATTATTAATTAAAAATACAATTTTTCAAATAGTTCAATTACATTTCAGATGAGATTTATATGAAATGAGAAATTACAGATAGGACTTGTGATCGTAAGATAATATGAATGGCATTTGTACCTTGTGAGCTATTGCGCATTTGCACCTTGACACACAGTTTCTTAGTTTTGTCAAAATAAATTTCATTTAATCACTTTGCATCTTCACAAATTGACAAAAAGGACAATGGTTAGTTTAAGATTTGTTCATAAAATTACTTTTATCGTTGTATTACTTATTTTTAGTGCGCTCTGTACTAAATATATTCAATGTAATCAAATAATATAACATAATGTTGTTTTATATAAAGAAATATTTTACGACATATTAAGCCGATAAATGTACACAAAACCCCTGAAAACTCTGTCACAAAAATCATACAACTGCCGAGACAACACAATGCCCACAGTAAAAATATTAATTGAATTTTTCCTGTTAGCTTTTGTGCGTAAAACTTTGTTGAAAAAATTACTTTAGTTGGACTCACCACCCTGGCTCTATCTTGGACTCTATCAAATATGGATAACCTTTTAAATTCAATAAGCCACCATTCAAAAATTCCAGTTTCCATAAATCTCTTAAACGCACTCCCAACATTTTCATTATTAGGCGGCAAAATTGTATGAAACTGAACCTCTGTAACAGAAATAAGATTCTTGGCTACAAAGCAAGAACGATCAACTTCTCTTGCAATAAAGTGTGCCACCATTAAAGCCCGGAGTGCTAAAGGCCATGGAAATACTATGGCTGTTTTGGGTTGCAAAGCCAGCCTATTAAATAAGTCGTTGTCCGGTACTATTTCAGAGTGATCGACAAGTTCATTGAGATATTTCACGTGAAAACTTTTGACATATTGCTGAAGAGACTTGCTGGGAAACATTAACATGTAAGATTCACTGTAAAGGTTGCCAACATCCGATAATATTATTTCCTCTGATGGAGCAATCACTCGGCTTGTCAATTCCCCCAAATAGAAATTCACAAATACCATGCAACATAACATATATAAAATGAATAGGAAAGAAAACTTTGGAACATTTCCGGCTGATAAAATTGGTGATATAACCAGTAAAGCTGTTTCAGCAATCGAACGTTTCGACTTATTTGTCATGGCTAATGTAATTATACAAACAGCTAAAGTCAATACAAACCATGAATATGTATCCATTGGGTCGGTTATCACTTGAAATTTCCAAGCGTTTTCTTGTCTCCAACGAGGCCAATCGCAATAGGCAAAGTTTAATAGAAAGGCGTCTCCTTGAACGTAAATTGGTTTTTTGTCAAGGTAGCTGACATTTTGCAAATTTGTCTGGTTCTGTTGTTGTTTCCATGTTTTGAGAATGTGAGACAGGCTTCTTTCGCTATGCTGACCAACTGGAGTGAAAAGCGCAAGCTGATGTATGGTTTCCTGTGGAAATTAATGTTGAGTTGGTGGACCTTGCGATATCGTTACAAACAGCTACAAATGCACATCTTCGGTCGGCGCATGAATGGAAATCTTTCATTTTTGAGTAGAAACTTTGGCAGTTTTCAAGGTATTTCTGGGACAATTTTCCCCATTCGAATATTGGTCATCTTGACGTTTCCATTGAAAGTGATATAGAAAATAATAAAATGCTTTTAAGAAAAGTCGTTCTGTTTGACATGCTTGCAGTAATACCAGTAGAGGTACAACGTAGTCGTAAACAACTATTTGGAGAATTGCATACACTTTTGAAATGCAACAAAAGCTGTATACAGTAATAGTAACGGTTAACGTGTTGTTATTCACCGCCCTCGCTAATTTTAAACTTATGTAAGCTAATGACTGACATCCTGGATACATTCGATGAATTATGAAGTATTGTGATAAACTGTAAACATGAAATTATATAGGTGAATTGCATATTTTAGAAATATTAGCATTTACGTCAAAAAAATAAATAGTACACTTAACCAGAACTCTTACACTCATTACCATCATTACCACTGACGGGAGCAACTAACAAAGCTTCACAGACCACAACACCGAATACTACTTACTTATACTTGTCTGTGACAAAGCTTTAAATTTTTCAAAAAGTTTGTTTGTGAAATTTAAGTAGAGCACATATGTCAACAAAGTTGATATAGCGAAAAACATATTTACCGTAAGTTGTATACATTATAACCGTGATATTGAAACGATTTGAATAGCGACTAGATATTTTCATAGGATAAGCCACATTTTGTTATGAAGAAACTCCCATTTCAATCCCCAAATTGTCTGAAATCCTCTAGCACTAGCACATTGTACTATTTTACCTCGAGTCGTTATATTCGTAAAATGTACGAGGTAGGTACTAAAACTAACCTTGACAAAGGGTGTCAAATTATAAACACATGCTTCAGCACACACATATAAACCTAATTATTTGCATCTCAATATCTAATGATATTTGTTAAAGTCTTAATGATAAATCGAATTTTTATATGAATTAAATATTAAAGCTTTTAATTCATTTAAAAAATACATTTCATCAGTATTTGTCAATTAGATGAGTTTCGACTTCGTAAACTAGCACACCCTTTTTAATGAAAAATATGATTGTGGGATTTTAATTGTTTAATTCAATTATACGTATTTTATTTACAATTAGCAGTCTATTAGCAAGTGTTTTTGTCAACTAAACTTCTAAACTGATTACTAAGCTTTTTGGTTTGAGATATACATACAACAAAGTTACCCAGAGATCTTGCTCATAGATTTACTTAAATATTTCTTTTATTTATCTTATCCAATCCCATTTATCTAATCAGCTTATTCAGTAACGTTGTAATACATAAATGAAATAAATTAATCCTTAAAAATATAAAACGATCAACCAAAATCGTAGGTTTTTTACACTATATTATTTGAGTAGCAGCATATTCATTAGTGTTGTAATACATATATTGAGTAAGTTAATTGTGGTAAAACGATCAATAAAAATCACAGATCCAACTCGTATCATCAACGGTCTTAATGATCTCGAATACCTTGAAGTCCACATTCTGCTATATTTCGTAGCTTGTGCCAGCACTAGCTCTTTGTTAATCAACTCCTTCATTTCTATTGATTCATTATACAAACTACCCAATGTTCCAAGACACACAGTAATCACTAGAAACCCATCCATCCCAATACATACCAAGAGTAAAATTTGGAAATACGACAACCCCGAACCGTTAATAATTAAGCCATATAAACTGAGCACGAAAACATACGCTGAAAAATTTACAATAACAACAATGGACACACCCTGATGAATGTTATTGAAAAGCTGAACCAAAACTTGGAGCTCTCTGAATTCCTTGAAGCTGATACGGTGTTTCACGTAGTTGAGTAGGTGTGGTCTAACTCGCTTCTCAATAGATTTTCGAAAACAATTTAACTGTTTCCGTAGACAACAAGCTTGAATAAAAACAAATTGCATGCAGACAAGGCAATATGCTCCACATGGTGAAATTAGTACAACAAAAAGAAATCCACAAATAATTACTCGAAAAATCATTGAAGGTATTTTATCGGATATGAAGTTGACACTTGTAAGTATTCCCGGATCAGTGAAGTTATCCGAACACTCAGATAAAAGAAAGTAGCCAGGGAAAAATGGGGTACAAGGAAAGAAGAATAGACGAATACACTCACAAGTTATACAGAGAGGGGCTGATACGGTGGCACTTAACTGAACGAATTTAATCATTTTTACCTCTGAATTTTCATCCATCCTAGGGATTTTCGTCGGCACTATAATCACACAAATTTATTGCAACTCATTATATAAAAACTTACGGTTAGAGTAGGATTTTAAATTGAAATAACTTACAATCTTGCTTTTTCCGTTTCAGCTCCACCATATTTATCATGTTGAATAGTTCAATGACCATATCTTTCCTGGTAAAATATATGTAATTTGTGATCAAAAACGTGTACTCAGCTCCAGCGTATATCATATTTTCCAAAAGGTCTCCCGAAGAGAATACATTTTTCCCATAGTAAATTTGGAACCATGTCAATGTTGCAACTGCAAACAATATGCTAGTCTTTATTGATTCCTTAAAAGATTTAGAGGAACAAAGAAGTTGGGACTTGGGGTCAAAATAGAATGGATATGATCCGTATAGTTTGAGCGTTTTTAAATGTAGAGAAAAAAGCTGTATGAGATTTTCTGTGAAAAACATTTTGCTGTAAAGTGTAAAACTTAATATCTCGAGAGCTCATAAAGTTTTGACATCAAGTTGATACGTACACTCGTAAACTAGGGAGAATTGCGATGCTCTATATGTATCTACTTTGAAACAGGTATTTGATATTATGAGTCTCAAGAGGGCATGCTAAAGTTAGATGACGTAAAATGCATATTTGGAGTTACTCATACAGCTTAAAAATTCATGAACATAATTATGTAGCATTCTATTTCTGAAATATTTTATGCCAACCCAAAACGAGTTTCGATATGGTTTTATGAGTAATCCCTGAATCAATTAGTAGGATGTCTTGTTTAGTAAACACGCATTATATCATATATGATTCACTTGCACGATTTTGGTGACATTCTAACAAAATTTGTATAGACCCAAATACTTGCGGTATAAATCGTTTGTATGTTTGTGCAACAAATATTGGTCTCTTTCCATGTAGTAGTTTGTGCTTCGAAGCCTCAAAACCCAACACTTTGCTTCATGTCGTTAGGCTCCAAACGTGTTTGTTTTACGAAAAAATATGTATTATTGATAAACTTCTAGTGATTTCGTTGATTACGCGTCTAGTTTTGTGTTTACTCACTTGTTTTGTAATTTGGTACAAGTTTGTTCGGATTACTTATTCAACGACTTAACACATTTCAATAAATATTGTGGCAAATTTCAGAAAGGGAGTAGAGTTCAGACTATTTTTATCTTGTAGGCTTTTGGTTGTCTGACCAATAGTATGATGACGAAGATATACTTGTTCTGAATGAGTTTTCTTTGAACGTTGTTAGATATGCGTTCAATTAATAAGCTTATTGGCCAGACATGTTGATAACTTCGAATATATTTTATTTTCCATAACATTTATGTATAAACAAAGCTGAACATGTTCTCGAATTTAAAAATATAATACAGAATAATGATTTTGTCCTACTGTGAAAATAGGTTTATTCTTCCCTCCTTGTTGAACCTTGTGAAATTTTGAGCGATACAAATGATGCATCGTTAACATCAAATATTACATGGTTACAAAGATGAGTAGTGAGTAGCCATGCATGAGTATTTTTATAATAAATAACATTCGAATGATCTCAGGCTTGCAATTTGTAGTGATCATAACGTACACTTGTCACTTATTGATGTTTACACATGAACTCAAGTTATGAACTTCGTTATTTGAACTATAGCACTTATCCACTCGTTCGAATATTTTTTTTTTCAAAACATGTCCAAATTTGAGCATTCAGATGGTTTTTGCTTCTGCCAATAATGATATGTTGAAGTACATCCATCCTTTACATAATATCTAAATATAGCCATTATGTACTAACATAACTAACATGGAATTCAGTTTAATAAACGTGTCAAACTAGAGTAATGTCACCATTCTTTGTAACCAGTTCTATGAATATGTATACTTTTGAAGTAAAACCTAAATCATGGATAGTTTGTTGTTTAAGTTGTTTTATATTTTGTGCGTTGTCAACATACTGAAATCGTTTGAGTATCCACTGCAGAAATTGTTTCACCATTGTACGACAATATTTCCTTCTTTAGAACAAAACTACTTTAGAAATATTCAATACGACTTCCAGAAACAATTGCCAGATATTTTAAAAATGGAGAGTGTACAAGTTCTCCAGAAGTCGGCTGATATTTCGGTTTTGCACTGGACTATGCTACCTATCTTAAGATATTCGGGGTATTGTACCGTTGTAGTTTCAGATATTTCTAGTCACATTTATTTCGATAACAAACGGTTTCATTTTTTGACGTCCTTGTTTGTACATAAAACTATTTCAGAGTTAGAACAATCGTTAAAACTTAGAAGCGCATCACCAGATTACGTGTTGCTATTTATTTCAAAGAACACTGAAAACATATCGGGTTCCCAAGTGTTAATGCCATCTTTTATGGACAGCTCTCGATTAGTTGTGGTTGAAAAAGGACAAAATAGTAGCATTTATATTGGTTGCTATACCTGCACTAAAACTAACACCAACGCACTAAATTTAACTGTTGATGAAGCTAAACGCCTAGCTATCCTGGTTGATATATTGAAATTACCAAAAATGTTGAAAACATTTGACATCGTCTGGGAATCATTGCATCAACGAATTAATGAATTTGGATGGCCCGGATATATACAAGAGTATTCAAATAAGAACGGGGATAATGATCACATTTGCTACAAACCCACTGCAGTATCGAATGTGAGAAGTGATTTTATGTCCCCATATATGGAACAAACCTGTGCCTTAACGATATTTTCTAAAATTCAAAATTGCACAAGTACTCAGTGTGGCTCTTATTTACAACGAGAATTTACTTATAACGAAATATTGTACCAAGACATATTCGGAGAACTGACAGATATTGTCCTGGCTCATGGTGTCCAGTTCGAGGGTCTTAAGTTTACTGTTATCTTAGGCGAAAATGAGAATAAACTAGAAAGTGCTGATTTTGCAGTGTTTCAACCATTCAGTAAGAGTATTTGGATTAGTGTTGGTACACTTCTTGTGTTTCTTTGTTATGTATCATCAGTTTGTGGGTTCAAACTTCGAGACAGTTGGTACTGGGCTTTAAGCATACTGGTCGGTATGGCGTATAATCTTAAGGGTAAATATAACTACCGCAATGCACTTGTAATTTCAGCATGGTTATTTGCTAGTATGCTGCTCAGGAATTTGTACACATCAACAGTATACTCATATTTGACAAAAACGCCAGATCCAAAAAACGTCCCTGAAACTTGGAGTCAATTGCTAGATAACTCGAGTAACTTGATTCTTGCAGAATCGCTTTTATCCCTTCAACTCCATTTACAATTCGAACATCTGAAAAATGGGATGCTAGAAAACAATACAAATATTTTCAACTTATTGCGTTCACTCGTCGTTGTAGATACGGAACCAAGCCCTGAATACTTTATTCAGAATATAAGTAAATCAGTGCCATTAGCTTGTGCTAGTTTTCATAAAAGGTTTAATATGATGATCAACACAGACCAATTGTGTGACATGTCTAAACGTATTGTATTTGTGTACAACGCTATTGGCTTCCGACAGGAATACAGCCTAAGAATGATATATCCTCTACTTAGTCTTCTTGCTGGGAGAAAAATGATTAAAAACGTTAACGAGCCTTTATTGTTTTCATCGCCGATGGTGTGGTTTGTTAAGAGGAATACCTTTTTTCTTGAAAGTTTCCAGAGAACTGTTGCGCGTATTATTGAAAGTGGGTTACTTTCTAATTTCAAGAAAACTTATGAGACTGGTGTGGTGACCGGGCTACTAAATAAAACTAAAACACTTGGAAGAGGTAACGTAAATTCTTTTAGATATTCTGCAAAGATTTTTGGAGGAGAGGGTGGTTGGGATGATGAAGAAGTGGATGGATTTAAAAAGGCTTCAGTTGAGGATTTAGGCGCAGTTTTTAAAGTGCTCTTATATTTAATAGGAATGTGCATAGGTGCTTGGTTTTGTGAAGTTTTGTGGGCACCTGGAGACTAAATTACATTTATTTTACCACGTTATTCGGGCACTAATTTAATTTTACTTAACAGGATCACTGCAATTGTTAGAAACTAAAGTTGACATTATTCCGAGAAGAAATTTGTCATTTAAAACAAACAATTTCATAACAAAATGTAAATACTTCAAACAAGCAAAGATGCATTAAAACAGATGTGACCTTTTGACATTCGTAGTATTTTTATACAACTTGGCATAACATTACACCACCAGTGATCTTTTTTGTTGAGAGAATTATTTATTAGCCTATGTTTCTCGGTTAGGTTATGCATTAGGAGAACATACACGGTTTGAATATATAAATAGTCCATTTTAAAATCAATGCATCAATTTATGGAAACTGAAGTTTTCGATGGATGATAATCCCACTGAAAGAAGTTTTTACTGAATGTACGTATTTCACATTTACACAAAAAACGTTAACAGGGAAAATTCATATCATATTTATAGTGAAAATTAAATTGCTAAGAATGAGTTATCTGACTTTAGGTATAAATAAGAAAGCATGTTGGCCAAATCTGTGAATCGTATCAAGATAAATTTATTTTCGACAAAATAACAAAAAGCATCTCAAGTATGTATGTACATATGTAATTATATTCATTCAAATTAAAGATATATTTAAATAAATTGTAAAATATACGTAAATATAATCAACAGAATAAAATTATTTTCCACTAATAATTACAAATAACAAATCATTCATTTCTTCAGACAACTATACTACCACACCACATATCTCATTTCAGTTTCTTTCCTTTCCTTGAAGACCCCAAATTAGTAGTGTCACACTTCCTGGCAAGATCCTGTATCTCTTTATGCTTGCTATTAACATGAATCCTCAAATTATGACGATGTCTATAAGCCACCCCACATACCTGGCAAACAAACGGCTTCTCCTTCGTATGCACTCTCATGTGCTCCGTTAACTTTTGCTGGGAGTAGATCTTCTTGCCACAAATCTCACATGCAAAATCCCACGACTCCGGACCCTCATGAAATTTGTAGTGCACTTCAAGACAAGTGTTGTCTTTAAAAGACTTACCACACTGTTCACAAACACAACCAGACTTACGTCGCTTATGAGCTTTCACGTGGGAAAGCAAGGCAATTTTTGTAAAGTACTTTTTCCCACACTCCTCGCAACTAAATTTTCTCTCACCCGAAGTGTCCCCAAAGTGAACACGATTATTATGATGAATGAGCTCCTTTGTCGTTTCGAACTTTTTATCACATTCTGGAACATCACAAGCGAACTTCAACTCAACCTTGTGTACCTTTCGTCGATGATGACCAAGTGCTTTATAGTTTGCAAAGTTCATTCCACAGCACTCATTGCTTTCTACATACTCAACATTGTTGCCAGGTGAGTCATGTACTTGATCTGTGTGCTGCATGAGTTGAAGATTTGTTCGAAAATATGCTGTACACTTGTCACATTTGAAAGCCCCTTCCTCCCCACCTTCCACCCCAGTGAAGTCGTGCCACTCAATGTAATGCTGATATATTTGCTTTCTAAATTCATGATTCTTTCTTGTGGACACACTACAATAAAATGGAAAAGCGTGCTTGCATACGGGACACTTTTTCTTGTCAACAACCAAGCCTAAATGCTGCCAAACAAAGTGGTCCACATATCTTCCCTTCTGTCCAGTAATGAATGGGCATCTGCTACAACGGAAACTCACTCGCTGGGGAATAACCCGTTTCTTAGTTTCAGTCATATTCTCAATGTGAACCGTTTCGTGAGTCGCCGGATCCGTGGCAAAGGTACAAACAGTCTCACAAAAGTTGCAGGGGAACTCGCCATGTAGTTTTGAGTGACTTTTGAAGTCCTCTTCAATCCGAAACTTTTCTTTGCAGCAGTTCACTTTGCAAAAGTATGTTGCATTTTTCTCCAAAACGATGTCATCCACTGTCAATCCATCTTTGGTAATGCTCCTTTCCCTTTTCGCGACCTCTGCATCTTGAAAGCCAGACTCTTTTAAATGTTGCCCCAAAATGTGAAGTCGCAAATGGTTAGGAATTTGAA
>JAQFZH010004199.1:0-12341 GCA_034695485.1 Entomobrya nivalis
CGGAATGTATGCAGAATGCAGATATGTAAAAAAGCAAAAGAATGCGTAGTGTGATAGCTCTTATCATTCTACAATAGGAAATCTTGCACATTAAATAGATAGCAGAGCAGAGCATCGCATCATCGTACATGTTTACTGGGTACAAAGTTCATCACAATGTACAGTACTACAGAAAGATAAGCATCTTTATGGAATAGGAATAATTGGGGCAAGATCCGTCATGGAAGGCTGACTTGGGTTTGTCATGGTCGTGCGATAAAAACGTATCATTAACAGTACGCACATAGCAAGTGTTATGATAGTTGACGATGGAGGCAACAAAAACACAAAAAAGCTTACACACAAATACAAGTAATATGGAGTGAATACCTCTTTGTAGATATCGATAGATCAATGTTCGATTTGTATAACTGCTTTAAAATAAAATAAACTAATCAGACAGCTAAATGAACGCAAAAAATAACGACAGCAAGTACTATTAATATCTGGTTCATTTCATAAGCAAAACTTAGCTGTACTCTTTGCGAATTGCGAAGTCATTTTAAAGTATATGAACCAAAACACAAATGCAAAACATGATCATTGATCATGATCATTATTACGGCTGGATTTTTCTTGCCTGAAAAAAAAATCATGGAAATACTTCATAAAGTGTCATTGTCATCCTTCAAAAAGCTACAATGAGCAATTCATATAATGTTATAATAACAACATGTTCTAAGTTGTCAAAGGTCATCAAAGCATACAAACGACACAAGACACGACAACAACAGCAATAACGAGTATCAATGATAAATTACGTGTCACTTCATAGAGATTTGAGACAGGAAGATGAAAATGAAGCTGGTGGTGCACTAAATCTTCTTTTCTTAAGTCTCTTAAGTGCTAGCCCATACTTTTCATGTAGGAGAGTGAGAGGAGGACAGTTTTGCAATGTTGCTGTAGGCTTCACAATAATGTTCATTGTTATGCATGGTCATATTGCTTACGAAAGTGCTTTACAAAATGTAAGTAAGCACCACCAACTGGGTCCACAGGGATTCCCAGATCAAGCACGGCAAACATTTAATTGATGGTAATTACTATTATTGCTGACAAGATGTGGTAAAGCTGGAAAACCAACATGCAACTTACTTAGCATTTGCTTATTGTATTGAGTTTTTACGGAAGGATATTAGAATTGTGAGCGGAATCGCAAGCAGTTAGACAGTAGCAGTTTTTGTTAGCCATGTTCCTTAAAATGCTAATTATTTGTCAGTTTTTCCAACTTGGAATGGTTGTAACTGTTACAAATTAGCCAGTAGGTATACAACAATGACCAGTGTAATACGTGCTTTATTTATCGAGTATATCTTTTACAAACAACGGGTGGTACAAACAAGCAAATTAAAGCTTGTGCTACGAAACATAAATCAAATCTTTGGTGCGAATCAAGTATCTATAAATGAGTAATACGTAAACATAGGCACATATATGATTGAGGAAACGTCTTGACATAGTGATAGTCTTATTTTTGTTGTCCCGTTTTGTATTTCAACTTTGGTTTTCTTCATCAGTTTTAAAATGTGCTCATAATTTAAGTTAGGTAGTGCTGCGACCACTTCATAAAAATGTTGTGTACACACAAAAAATGCAGTAATAGTAAGGAAATGTCGGCCATTTCAAGAGTGCGTAGCATATTATGACAAGCAAGAAGTAAAATTAATATTGAGTATATGCGAAAGGGCACCATAATTCATGTCTATCATCATTGCAAAGTAATCTAAGTGACCAGTCAGTGCAATGGGCAAGATTTCAGTTAGTCTGTGATAAGCTTATGCTACGTTGCTTGTTTGTCTGTCTGTCTTCGACTCATACTTTAAACTAAGCATTTGACTGAAAACTAAAGTCTTGTGGAATAATCAAAAAGCTCTCAAATTGATATCGCGTTTTCATTCTCTCTCCCGTTATCGGGCTTTCTGTCAAAAATACATAGGGATGTCTTCGGCGCAACGGTTACGACGCTTTCAGCGGCAGTATTTTGTTTTAAACAACTTTATTTTCGTATGAATAATCTGGTGTCTGTATTGTGTACAAAAATGATTGCAATGGTTAAGTTGTGGCCAGTGTATAATTAAAGTAAAATCTGGGCTACCTGTAATCAACTTTATCATTTTAACATACACAAACACAACCTATCGTGTACCTACCTGTCAGGCACGTAATATTATACGTAGAAAATATATATATGGGCTTTGGATTAGAATTTTGCTGCACGTAAATTTATGTACCTGCGAAAATGGTCAATGTGTTACTAATGTTGAGTTGAGTATGTAGATTTTATTGTTGGTGCAGTGTGCATTCTTAAGCACCAAATCCTAAACATAACTAATGTGTAAAATAATTTAAATTGAAGTGATATTAAACTCTAAAGCAAGTAGAAGCCTGGTCTAAAATTGTTTTTATTTTATACTCAGCTCTTAAAATAGACAAGAAAGCGTCTCTGATATATATAGATATTATACTGTTTCTCTGCAAAAGTAATAAAGTTGAAAAGGAGTAGACAAAAGAAACATACCCTAAATTGCATTCTATTTACGTGTTAATATACAAGTGCGTACGATACGATACGATGGACGTAAGTACTAGTACTATGCATATGTACAATGCAGTTTTAGTAACAATATAAAAACATGAAAGACTACTACAATGAAATATGGGATTCATTTTGTACGTAACGCAACGCAAAAAATGCGAAAATTAATCTTTGAATCGAAATGATGTTGTTTGATAACAAGAAAGACTTTTCACTTTCTGCAGATTAATGTGTAGAAAAGATGAGGCCTGTTTTATCATTTACGATGCATACCTGTTTTGTATACATAATTGCCTTGCTGGTTGTACCTTGAGATGTGGAAAATTTACAAAGTAAAGAAAAACACTTTCATTGTTGGTTATAGTGAAATGTTTCTTTTCAGCATTATTTTTTTAAATTTCGTTCAGCAAAATTGCCACAAAAGTGCAAGTAAATTTTAGGATTTCAAAGACGTCTAATTGTCTAACCAATGTGACGTGAACACAACTCAATTCTTGTTTGATTTTGGTCAAGATCAGTAAATTAAATTGAAGGAGTTTCGTTTGAAATTACAAACAAACTACAAAAGTTAAAGACCGAACAAAAAACGAACAGTGAACGAATGACATCGCCAAGTTTTTTTTTGTTTGGTTGCTTCAATACGAACTACAATAATTGGTAATGTACGTTTGCAATTTTTTAAAATAGCCATACGCATGCGCAACATACCATCCATTAACGACTCCGATAATGCAACTATTTTATTATATACATATTATCATGATAACATTTCCTCCTGCCAATAACACGTAATAATATACGTACTTGAGTAAGAACCCCCAAAAAAATGTTGATGAGCAAAGAAGGCTGTTTAGGAGGATATGAGTGATTAGAAAGAAATGACAAAAAAAGATGAACATGTCGACCCTGCAGTATGTATGGACTATGGACACCACAAACTACTCTAAGGCAGATCTGACAAACTGTAGTAAAGGGTTCATTAGTGTTATACATACAAAACTGAACTGTTCTGAACGTTGGCAATAATGTTAACGATTTTGAATGCATTTTATGATGTGAAAAATTATAGGCTACTTGCTTCAGGAGGATAAAAAAATATAAACAGCACACCACCACCGCCACTTGCCGTTGCCATTCTAATCTTGCACACGACGACTAGGAAAAGGAAAAGATGTAGGATATTTTTTCAATATGGTACATGCACAGAGATGTAAGATGAGTGACTGGCTAGTGACGGAAACTAATAGATTTTTCTAGCTGAATAGGAACATTTCTTATTCTTCTAGCAATTTGCCATAATTGAAAAAATAGTACTATTCCTATTGTGATTGGCGTCATTTTGGTTGAGTTGTTAATATTATGGTATGGTTCCGCTGCTCACTTATTTGCACACTTGCTAAAATGTTAATAAAAAAGGGATGTAAAATGCATGACAAAAAGATGGTGCAGCAGTAGAGAAGTTGCTGTCGTTAAGTAACTGTCGCTTCATCTTCCCTATTCATTCGTAGGATCCTAAAAACGCATTATCTTCCTATCGCTACCTCTTTTTATGTCGTGAATAAAATGATTGCTCACAGTATAGTACAATAATGTGTCGTCTTATCATTTATATTATATTCAAAAAAAAATATTGAAAGTGTACGTGGTCTGGATGCACAATTATCGTTTTTTCATAAATCCGTATTTGGGTCATCATGATGTTTCTCTTGTTTGAAAACTCCTAATATGCTTGTTGTGGCTACTACTTCAGTGTAATTTTGTCGTATGCATTGAAAGGAAGTTTACTAGACACCACCAGCAATAATAAAGAGTAAGTGCGAATGTGTAATGGCGTGGTTGATTAATTTTTTTTGTAGAGATACGTCATATACATCTTGTATCTAATTTACATGCTTGTGTTTATGAAATGCTGCTCACTTCACTTTTCAAATTTCAGTGGGTGCTGAGGGATACACTACCAATTGAATCAATAGTCTTCAAAATGCATATACTATATCTTCGTAACAAATCTACACTCATTTCAAATATTGGTCACACTTCCCTTACATCGACTATACCCACAGCATGACTTTGCGATTTGATGACAACGGCGATCTGACGGGTGGGTATACATCAAAATATTTATTACGTTTTTGTAAAGGATTTTGCTTCGTACTACGTTGGTGGTGGTGTCAGTGTTCCAAAGATGAAATGGACGACATTAGACAAATAATATAATCGTTGATTGTAGTAATAAAAATTTACGTGCTTTCAGCGAGAATGCGCGGTGAGACATTAACCATTTAAGTCCCACAGTTTTTACTTTTTGAGTAATTCCCACAGAAGAACATATTTTCGTTCGTTGTTGATCGATATGTGTATAATGTATCATTAATATATTTAGCTAGTATATACTTTAAAACATGCAAGCATTTTTTAAACTTAAACTTATTTTACATGAAATGGGTTTTAATACCCAAAAGGAAATTATAGTAGACATACAAGATGGTTTAAAGGTAATTTAAAATGAACATTTGGAGTATACAATTAAATAAGCATTGCGTTCAAATGCTATTTATGTATGCTATGTTTTTGAACTTTAGATTTTAAAGACTGCGACTCTACTGTCCACAGTAGGACAGTAAAAAAAAGTATGTTTGTGTGTATTTGATTTTCTGGATCATTAATGAAGTCCTTAGATGTGGAAGTGCACGAAACATTTTTTTATGTTCCTACAATAAATTACTTAATTGAACATATACCACACTCACTACTTTGAGCGTTCTTATATTGCCAACTAATCAATACACTGTACAAGCAAACCTTGTACGAGTTTCCTGAACAATGCATACAAATTAATGAGATCATTTTTTCATGCCCACAAAAGTAGAATGCATTTTTTTACGAAAATCTACTTTTTGACTTTTGCTCTTACCTTGTCATAAAGGTCCAATCTCTCAGAGAACGCTTAATTTCACTTTTAGTTGAATTGATACAATATAAGTAATCACGAAATGTACGTGTTTAAAATCAAATCAGGCTGTCTTCTTTTACTTTTATAGCTGACCTGTGCTTTGTGCACTTATTGTATCGATTTGGAGCTGAGCGGTCAGCTTAGATGTAAAATGGAATGGTGCACTACACTAACTTTATCAAGTTGCTGTATGCTGGACATCTTGTTCACTTTCTTGAGAAATACGTAGTAATTTAATATTGGTAACTTGAGCAAAACTCAACAACTTCTTGTAGACAACTTTGTACAATAAAGGAATCACAATTTAGGACACACACGAAATCCAGTAGATTTAAAAGTTTTAATTGAGCCGTATTTCATTTTTAAACACCGACACATTTTTGAATTTCTTTTTTCAAAGTGAAAACTTGCAAAATACGATACAAGTATTTATTTGCATTTCACAAAATCCACTTTCAACAGAATTCCATGCATTTTTAGCTCAACTTAATTTCGGCCAATAACTTATCGATGATGTCTTGCAATCAAATTTAATAAAAATTTCATGTACAATATAGAAGAAGACACTTGAGACGAATGGTTTTGATATTTTTTTCTCATAAGCATATAATGTGATATATGCTCAGAACAACAACTAAGATGCGTTTCACGTTTTGATTTTTTGGTTCAAGAGACGGAAGAGCGGAATGAAAGCTCTCTTACGAGCGACTGAACTTTCAAGCAAGTTTCGTCTTTGTTGCTTCAAACTTTGTTGGTTTCCATTTGGATGTGCATGCATTCAGCGATACAACAAACAGATCTGCTACTTATCCAACAATATACTCACGAATCTACTCAACAAAATAATACGGCACAGCGCAATGTGCACAGGTAAGCCTGCAATGCAACAGTACCTGCTGCTATTCTTATCATAACGCTACGTTACATGAGCCATGGGCAAGTGGCTAGAGATACATACTACTTGTTCTTGCAAACATGCGTGTGTGGCAGCATTGTACAATTTTTACACGATAATAATTTTAAATCTTATACGTGGATTGCTCATACATCTTTTTATAGCTCAAAGTTATGAAGATGTGAATGAAAAATGCGTAACGTTTGCTGTGAGCATTTTCCTCTACAAGCTCTCAGGTTAAAATGAAATGCAATATATGGCTTGATAGATTAATATTTAGCTATTGTTATACTTATGTTAAGGAATTTTCATTTTTGGTCAACGTAAGTACATATATATATATGCAGCACAAAGTGCATAAAGTAAACATTAGACAGGATGTAGGAACGTTTAGCACCAGTCAAATAAATCGACCAACAACGTTAACTTTGAAAGAGCTAATTTAGTGGCTTCTTAACTTGAGAAATGTAAACATTTTAATGTCTGTTTTGAGAATTTAGTGACCATTACCCAGAATCCCTTGATTGCTGTACTGCACTGCGCTGTGACTATGACTTTCATGTGCATGTGGTTATGTTCGATTGTTGTATTGTTTTGTGCATTTATTTATGTATGTATGTATTTTTAAATAGACTAGTACTGTCTTCCTTCGTCATGGAGGGTGATTGTAATTTTCGATGAGCGTCATCCTTTTAGTAAATTCCCAGATGCGTTTTAATAAAACTGTTGATGATGATGGAAGAATAACCTGCAAGTATTTGTAAGTAAACAAAGCATGATGAAGACTATGGAGGTAAGATAAGATGACATAATGTTACCATAAACTCACAGGAACTTATTCTTTTAACAAGTTCGCTTGTGTAACCAGACAGCTATAAAAATATACAGATCAAGGAAGGGTTTAAGTAAGGTTGCGTCAGAGGTACTTAAGCAGCAAAATTAAAAGATTAAATATTATCAAAAAGCTGCAAAGTGTCGTATGCTTGTATGTGCAACACTGCTAACTGATATGTATGTAGAAATTATGAAGATTTTTGTGGAAAAGGAATTATACGTAAGTTGCTAATTTATATAATTTAATTCATTACAAATATAAAGATACTGTAGATTAAATCTGCTTAAAATTAATGAATCAAATATCCTGTGTGCCAGTTTTCCTCTTTTCAAAAGCTGAGGTAAAAATCGTTGAGAAATCACTTTTCGTCAAGGAGGTCCCCTGAAATATAAAAATGATTTAGCCTATTTCAAAAAGAATGTGATGAGCACAGGTAAAGTAATTCGATGTCTGGGGACCTTGACCGAGTTTTGTTTTAATCTCCTCATCACCAATTTCCAATAATATGGCCTGAGGAACTGAAAAATGCAGGTGTGTTCGCATAGAGCATATCCGTGTTATTAGACTTTTATCATTAATTCTTCAAAAAGTATCAACATTTTAAAAGATGCACTTGGAAAGAAAGGAAATGTCAACAAATTTGTTTGAACAGTGAAAAATCGTTTTCCTATACATTACACCAGATTTCGTTGAATTTCTGTATGATCTTATAAACATTTTAAAGCAGATATTGGTGAAACTAGACAATGCTACGATTGACAGGGGTGTTGGTAAGTGATAAGTAGTTTTGTACACATACCGCATACCATAATATGTACAATTCTGAACTGTCTGCAACAATGCATCAAAGCAACAAAAGTAACATCATCGTCCGTTCGTACTACTTATTTCGTCTAAAGAGAAAACTGACGAAATAAGTAGTATGGATATAGTTTGTTTTACACGTAGTATTTACGTAAATGTATCATATAAGTCAGATTAGAGATGCTTTCTTGAAAAATGTCTGGATTTTCCAAAACGTCCTTCTACGCTACATCAAACATTAAGCAACACACATTACTCGACACATTAAATTTCATATTGAATTTGTACATTTCGGTAGGTAGTTTAATATGAATCATCAGAGAAAGATGCCGATATTGTGACTTGTGACGGAAATATGTACGTTTCTATCCAGGATTTCAGACTCCGCGAAAGATAATTGTTGCTGCATTATCCGATCTTTAAAAAATATGCTGTGTAACCAGACATAAGACACAATTTTAAAGAGTTATATATTACACCTGCAACATTCCTCAACTTTTTATCTCTGTGTACTATATGTTATCTTCCAGATATGTGTAAATCGATTTAGCTTGCAATTAGAGCCAGGAGATTCAATTTAAAAAAAAGTAAAATAAAATAGAAACGCTTTTTTTTAAGTAGACCATTTTCGTGTCAGATAAAAGGTATGCTTCATATTTCTCATTACATTTTGGAAAAAATTATGACGATATTCGCCAGGAAATAAAATTATTTTCTCAGAATCGGTCCAAAGAAGCCCAAAATTATAAATGATAAATCAGGTTCTAAAGATAATCTTCTTTTAGTATTGTATTGTAACCAAACATAGTTTGTGATTATTTGTCGCATTTAGTTTGCTTCTTTCTAATAGCTTTTGATGCATCGAAATTTCGAAAGACTTATATCTGAAATGCCATGAACAAAAATATGTCGCTGCATTTACTCCTTTTTGTAAGACGATGCTATTGGTTCCAAGAAAACCGAACTTGAGTGATCGTCTAGACAAAAAAATGCTTTTGTGGGAAAATGTTAAAACTATCAAGGTTATAAATCGTGAAAAATATTTACGAAAGCAGTAATGTCCCAAATGAAAGTGCAAGTATGTAGAATACGATAAGATATGACATGACGTTGTCGTTTTTTTGTGACTGAAACAAAAGGGTTAAATGATGTGGCACAACGACATGCCTAGATTATGTTCAGAAATTCAGAACTATTTCAGAACATCGTTATAATAATAACTTAAAGACTTTAATTTTAATCTCTAAAGTCGACATGAGTAGGCTGTAAGTTTTAATGATACTTTTAACACTGACCTATGTTTGATGAGACTATCCTGTTGAAACACAGTACATGATTACTCAACACGTTTGACTTTATGTGTTTAAACAATATAAGCTAAAAAAAAAGTCAGAAGGGATTTACAATGATAGTACAAGGAAAAGGACAGACAGATAAACAAAATCATTACAGTGCTCCGCTGATATCATCATCATCCCTTTTGACTCACATTCCATTTCGCATCTTTTAACCACGTCGTCCCTTAATTTACGGCTGAGAGACTATCTATCTGCCTTAGAAAATGAAAGCAGTAGTGGCGTGCTATGGCTAAAATAAATATAACATACAATGTGACTCAGACCTTTGCACCTACCTTTAAGTTAGTAAAGGGTTCTAAGTACCGTAATAGTGGTCGACTCTGACTCGGATAGAGTCTGCGGTGATGGTCACCGCGAACTCTTTTCTTGTCGCTGATGTGGCAAAACTGGCAAGCTATAACTACATTAATCACACAAAAGATACATGCAAGAAGTAAGCAATATATAGATGCGTGTGGAATTAGAAAGTTATTATACAATAAAATTCCATTTGGAAAAAAATGTGTGCCAAGTGTGCTTAGATAAAATATACCTAAATTAGTTGTGCAGGACACCTTATGTCAGAAAATGAGACACATCCGTTTCCCTTACTCTATCATATCATCATTCATCTTTAAATCTTGCTTCTTTACAATTTCAGAAACATTTTAATGCAGACACTCCAGTTTAGCTTTCTACAAGAAACGACGCCCAAAAATTTAAAGAAAAAAGTTTTCAAGTAAACTAAAAAAAAACTCGTCATACATGGAAATTATAAAAAAAAATTATAATGATAGAACTTCCTATTGTATTTTTCTTCGTAATTGTTATGGCTTATCACTCATGCATATGCATAACTGGATGTGTGGACAAAGATCGGACGGACGTAGAGATACATAATAATGTTCTTAGTTTTTTCTGAGTACATAATAATCTAGGAGCTCGTTACATGATTACCACATCTTCATCAGGAAGGGATCATAAGGTTGAAGGTCTTAATGCCAGATTAGTTGACTTCAAGGATGTAGTATATGATAAAGTTTAGAGAGACTTTAGCAAATAATTAGTTACCAGAATGTATCACATCATAAACGGTAGAGAGAGATTGTAAGTATTATTAACGTGTTCACTGCACGTCCAATTATATCGTCTATAAATGCAGTCGTTTATCATTCCGGTTGACCATCAAGATCTTTGTTTCAATGCCTGCGTGTTTTATTATCCATATCATATCAGAGCAAAATGTAAAACGGAAGTCGGCGCATCTAAAATTGATGTGTGTCGTGCCGCCTGCTGCGGCACTCCACTCCAGATTGTCCAGATAAATAACTAATAATGTGGATTTTTTTCATTCAAACAAGATCTTGATTGAAAACAAAAACAGCATTTACACTAATTTCACACATGACCATATACTTGCTATACGGTAAGGCTTCTTGTTTTAATTATAAAAATCAGATCATGTACCACAGCAGCATAAGCATAACAAGTAACTTTTTATTTCATGGTTTTCACATTTTTTTTCGCGTCAATACAAGGTTCATAGTATAAAGGTTGCATGATCTACAATAATTTGCTATTTTGTTTTTGTACTAATATTAAGAAAAAAAGAAAAAAAAATCCCAATTATAAACATGTTCTTTAATGCACTTTTGGTTAGAATAACACTAATTGTCTGATGGCTTGAATAAGGAATCTTCCAAGTAAATCGTAGCTTGCAAAAAAGTCCCCCTGTTACGCAGTGTACTAAATCGTCATTTCTGTCTGACTTGTCTTATGGAAAGGAAAAGGAGTGCAGTGTAATTTGAGGGCAATGTGCCACCAGTATCATTCTTTCATCTTATATAGCACGTGTGTACTCTGCGTAGTGTATGTAAAATAGTCTATTTGGACTACACCAGTGTAGGTCAAGGTGCATCAGTAATAGTAATAATAAGAAAGGAGTCTTATGCACAACAAACATGCATATAGGCAACTAAATGGTATGCTGTTTTGTTTTAGTACAAATTTTTGACAAAATATCAAAGAGAAATATTCAGCTTCCACATTGTTTATTTCATACATTGTATTGTAGACTTATCAAAGAATGACAACTTCCATTAGGCTAAAAATTGCTCTAGGAGGACTACAAACAAAGTTTATAACGTTTTTACAATTATATACGTAGTATAGTTGATAGTGATAGTATATAAAAGTATTACGTAACCTCGCTCAACTGACTATAGCACGACGGCAGTAGCACTAAAAAGAAGCCGAGAATTCACTTTACAATTATTGCCTGTCGTTACTGATATCTATTATTATTATTACTGACCGTTATTGTTATTAACATTATTGGGCATGTATTTACCCCAAAAGCATTTCGAGCAAACCACGCAAACTATGCATATTTTGTAGAAGTGAATCGAATGGGATGATAACATAAGGCACCTGTGAACGCAACGGAACGTACCTAAACAAACAGCACCTGTTGACTTTGTTGTAGGTAGCGTAGCCATTAAAGTATATTGAGTAGGTAGCATGCAAACTGTAAACGCCATCATCGTTCCTAGAACAATATGTAAGAATATTTGTAAAGGGCTGCTGAAAGCTCGAAAGACATTTCATATTTCATTCGTCGAGTTGCTAGTTTTGGGTTAATGGAATGCATGCCCATGCACCTTGTTAGCAAACAGAGATATGAGAGGAGACGACGTATAATTTTTTCGTAAAAAAAATTGTGTTGCAGCTGCTATAAAGCTAAATTCTGGGATCGACATGTAGTAAAAAATAAGGGTTCCTACCAATTTTGTCCCTTAGGTTTTATCAACGATAAGCAAAAAGGTGCATTGATACATTTTCCAAAAAAAATTGATGGTGAATGTCTGTGTGCACTTAGGTTTTGTAGACACATGAATTTTACTACTTGCAACAGTGTCCATAAGTATAATCATCATCATCAT
>JAQFZH010004200.1:0-12340 GCA_034695485.1 Entomobrya nivalis
CACACTTTAGGGTGCTAGAACTTGGGTGCTAGAATTTTGGGTGATAGGGTGCTAGAATCACACTTTAGGGTGCTAGATCCTGGGTGCTAGAATTATGTAGTTGAGGGTGCTAGATTGATGCACGTTGGGTGCTAGAATTGTATAGCCCAGACAGACACAGACGACAAGAACCAAAACAACAACACAACAACCACATCAGCTGCTTTTCTAATGCAGTGCATAGTACATCATGTTATTTGTGTACAATGCAATGGTTTCCCATTCATTCATTCGTGTTGTTCTGCCCTTTGTTCGTTTTAAAAGCATCGATATTTTCGATGTCTAAAAATGTGAATCAATTGGAAAATGAGTGCTAAATGTCGTAGTAACTTAAATATACATTAAACGCTCGCATCTTGCATTATATTTAAGATTAAAGGTTAATTAAACAATTTTAGTTCAAACTTTCCTAAATAAATGTTTTAGAATCAACTAATTCTAAGTTAGAACTTCATGTTAGTTAGAATAAATTAGTTACTCTACATCTTAATTTTTTTACATGAAGAGTAATTTGGTACTAATTGCGTCTTGTAGATTCGGTTTAGCTATGTTTGTGTTTGAAAGGCAAGAAGAAGAGCTTCAGGGGTTTTTACAACGACCAATAAATCTTACATTGAAAAATGCAAAAATGCAAACCAAACAATTTTCTTTCAATCAGTTCACTATCATAATTAAACTTTATTTAGTCGAAGGTCTCCCATTCCATATTAATTTTGCATGAAATTAGCATCAGCTTTCCAACATGTAAAACAAATTGCTATCCAGTAAAGTATGCAACGCTAAATATATACCATAAAAATCAATAAACTAGAAAGGTAAATAACTTCAAAATCCATTCAATGATATCAAATTTAATTAAATTTAGGTCTAAAATTTGTTTTCTCGAGTGCGATTTGTTTCATGATGCATTTAAAAATATGAGATGAGGTAGAGTATTTATAGTACATACAAAAACGCAATTAGAAAGGGAAAAGGAAAAACAACAAAGGCATACAATGATACAATCATACATAGTGGTTCAATGGTTTTAAATCTTCGCCTAACTAACGTGCAATAAATCATTTAAACATGTATTTTTTAAGTTTCCATTCAATTTTATAACTACGTAAAACAGTGAGTTTGTTATATGCCCAGCTTGAGATAATCCGAATTACTGTTTGTAGTTTGGTAACACAAATTTTACATCCCGCTTTCGTGTAACAAAACATGGTTTCCCAAAATTCCAAAATCATGCAAGTTAGTGAACAGCAGAGACCTCCACCCAGAAAAACAAATATTACAAGAATGTTTCCCGACATGTTAGGTTTCGTTGGAATTGTATTTTCTTTCGCCACTTTAAAGTCGGATCTATTAATAAATTTGGGCCACCACTCAAGCAAACCAGTGTTTGGAATGAAAGAAAATTGCTCAAGTATTGAGGAGGGTAAGTACGCATCCATATACCAGAAATTGATTTCCGGTGATGTATAAGCATCACTACTTACATCAGAATGTTTTCCAGATTTTTTCAATGATCGATAGAAAATTTGTGCTAGATAGTTTGGCAAAATCCACGCACTTTTATTACACTCATTTAAATCATTTTGAATCACATCTTGTTGCTTTTTGTGAAAAAGCTCATTGAGAAGACTTGTATTTTGAAACAAATCAGGTACATTCCCTTCAATTGGACCAGCTCGTATCAAATTCTCTATGTAATCCAACGGTTCTCTTATAGCAATATATGCAAGTGGATGCATTCGTGAATAATTGTGAACTTTTTGTAAAGCTGCACTGGAATATTCATCTAGCATACCCAACTCCACATATCCAAAAAGTTGAAAACTTAAATCTTTACAAATGTCAAAACCAACTTTTGAAAAGTACGGCTGACTTAAAAAGCTACATTTGTTAGGATGTCTCTCGCTTGCTATATATCTATAGTCAAAAATTTGAATTCGACTGTACACTGTAAAGTTGTCCTCAACAAGTTGGTCAAAATTAGAGTATGAGATCTGTGACCTGGGCAACACGATTTTGTACACGTTTTCACTTTTAAATGCATTGCTAATTACCAAACCTGCCAAAAGTGTTGCCGTCATTAAAATTCTCATTTTAAAGTTGTTGTCAAACTTTGCTGGAAATGGGTCGCCTTGTTCCAACAAAATTTTGTACATGCTTAAAATGCCAGTTGATAGGAAAAAAGGTCCGTTGTACAACTTTGTAGTTGTGATAGGTATAAAACTGATGGTTATCAGAATGAAAACCCAGACCTTCCATTCGAAAACAGCTAAAAATTGTTGAAATGGAAAAGGCTGGATTCCACGAGAGCCACAGCTGACAAAATGGAGTCTTCCAAATGCATTATCTATCCGAAATGTTGTGTCGTATTTTGGATTTTCCGGTTCCCAAATATAAGCTGTTCTTGTAAAGTAAAACGTCAAATATTTGTCGTTTGGGTGTTCAAACTCCGCAGAACTGTGCTTGGTTAAATTTCCCATAAAATTGGCAAAAATGGATGCGTAACCAAATCCAAGCAGTTGCATCTTTTCCGACTGCTTTAACGCAAACAAATTTTTTAGAGGTAATTTCAATGCTTCAGATTGTTCGTTGACATAATTTGAAATGAACCTTGACAACTTGAAATCCTGGTTGGCTTCCAGTGTACCAGGAAACGCAACAAGTTTTTGAGTTTTCTCTAAAATAGCTTTATATTTAAATGAAAGATAATTGGGTTTCACAAGATTTACACTTACAAAATTCCTGCACGCTGGACAAAGGAATATTGCACTTAATTTATGAATATTGCACTCCAAATTAATTCGCAATTTCTGAACTTTAGTACTGCAGACAACATGACTGATTATTTGTATGTGATTAACGATAGGATCATTAGAATTTTCAAAACTCCAGTTTTTTCTGGATGTCCAAGCAGCTAATGACACTCCATCATAATCTTCACTTCTTTTTGTATCAACCAATATATAGACTGCTGGTCTCAAACTTGGTACAGCTCTTAATCTTCTGGAAGATATCGTAAGCAAGTTTTCAAAAGTATTTGTTTGTTTCCCAAGATGGAATAAGTTATTCGGCATAAATAAATCCACTTGGATTTCACATTGCCATGGTCTTGATAAAAAAATAAAGTTAATTGATTTAGGTCCATGACATTTGCGACTTTGTTTATCTGCCGGCCAAAATGAATAGAGATATTTTAAAATTGAACACATGTGCCAGCCATTGGAAAAGTAGCTGTCGTTTGGTTTATCGGTGGAAAAATTGCCATTTAGTTGAGATACCTTTCCAATCGGTATCCATATTGTACTAGCTTTGGACCGCTTCTTGTTGTTCGTCGGGTCAATATAATCAACCCGGCCAAAAGCTATGTCAAAATGTCTAAGAATCAATGGCAAGTCAAGTGTTGATTGAATATCGGTATCTTCAAAGTTGTTAACTACAATAAGGCAATGCTCGCCAATGAAGTGTTTGAGAGTTGAAAACAAGTTTCTGACAATTCTTGGG
This sequence comes from Entomobrya nivalis, assembly GCA_034695485.1. NCBI lineage: Eukaryota > Metazoa > Arthropoda > Collembola > Entomobryomorpha > Entomobryidae > Entomobrya > Entomobrya nivalis. Next base: position 3,541 of record JAQFZH010004200.1, read on the forward strand.
GTTTTTGGTAAAGATGTAGGAGATCCATAATTTTGTATGTAGTTTTTTATTACTCGGCGCTCATTTAGCAGTTTTAAATCCTTTTCAGAATTTGGATCTGACAAGGACATTGAATGCAACAGTTTTGTTGTAAGAGTGTAGTGGAATTTCACTGAGAAATTGTTTTCACTTCTAGCAAAATAAGAAGTACAAAAGAAAATATGGAAAAAAATACAATGAACAACTTGCATGTTTGAAGTTTACAAAGTTTTGCATATTTTTTTGCGTATTCTACCTAAAGTGTATGAGTTCTGACTTTCGCCAATGTTTAAAATAAATACGTTCTCTTGTATCTTGTACAAACGTTAGAAAATGTAGAGTTAAACAATTCAGCTTTCCAAAATATATTTTGAACAAAGCCGCTTCTATTTAGAGTTTGGGTTTAATTTAACTTATAACTGGTTACATTAGCCAGGGAAAGTTTCACCACCTGTTTTTGTTTGAAAACGAGAAGTGTTTTGAGTTTTTTTGGTTAAAAAGTATTCTGGTCTTGGTTGGCTGATTTTACGAATCAAAATTGCAAGTAAGCTGATGAAAAATATGAACTTTGGTATTTATGGAGTCGACATTTTTATTTTTCTACGAACAATTTTTTTCTGCTAATTTATAACAATTTTAAGTTGTGCACATATTCCAACAAACTTTAGCTCTGTAGATTACTAAGCGGACTTTTCCCAAAAGTTTACTATTCAATTATGATAACCAGATCATTGTAGTGTTATAAAAAAGTATCTATGTATCTTCAGATGTCATTTTGGGTCCCTTGAGATCGACCCTTGATCGTTGGGTTTCACCAAGGGGATTGAAAATCAAAAGCATTCTGGCCCTTGACTTAGAGACCCACATACCAAGTTTGAGGTCAATAGGTCAAAGCGTTCTTGAATTAGAGCGCGGACTGACGGACGGTTTGCCGGACACAAAACCTTAGTGACTTTTAAAAAGCATGCTATTATTCAGTATCAATGTATTGACACTTAATAATAGCATGTTTTATAAAAGTTTCAAGGATTGTTCGTGTCACAATTCATTTTAATGTTTGGTTGATTATTATCAAAAAGAGGCCTGGAAAACTGGACCATTACTTATTGAACCTACTACTATATTTTCGCGAAAGAACACCATTTAAAATTTTTAACCCATGAAATTGGTTTTTATAGTTACCGTGAAAAATACAAAATGGTTTGCAGATAGTTCAAGTATGGCCAGCAACTTTGCAGAGAAACGGGCAGGACAAATCCAATGTGTATTTAAACTTTGATGGTTGGATGTTATTCCCTCTTACTAAACTAAGGTTATTATAACACCATTCAGCTTCCATATCAGTCGCAAATTTGACAACTGTCACTTGTTTCATGAAATAAACAATATATTTTATAAAAAGCAGGAGATTATTTTTACAACCGCTTTTTACATGACATATTTGTGATTATCCACTCCTGTGATATTTAGGATGTAAACAAGTGGGTACAAGATATTTAGTACATAAATACCTAAAGTTCTCATACGAGGTTAACGTATCTATCAATTAAAATTCTTGATGTTAAAGTTAGTCTTGGTGAGAATAATGTTATTTGTACCGAATTATTTCAAAAACCTGTATGTAAACATGTATATTTACAAGCTAAATCTGATCATCCATGTCACTTAAAAAATTCCTTGTTTTACATTCAAGGCTTACGTATAGTACGGTTACGCAGTAAGATTAACATTTGTATTGGCCATTTGTTGGATTTGTACAATACGTTTATTAATAGAGGTTATTAATCCACGTTACTATACGCGCCATTGCTTTGTTTTGTTTAGTACAAAAAGACCGTGTCAGCACACTCAAGCCAAAGAAAGAATTATCACTGTCTTATTTGTCTGTCCAAAACCCTGATATATTGTACAGTTTTAATATCCAGCTCACAGACAAATCTTTGGTTTGGTATGGCTTTGCAAATACAAAGCCATACCAAACCAAAGATTTGTCTCTCTAAACAGCTCACTCAACCCTCAACACTGAGAAGCAAAGCAGCATTGCTGTACTGCTGCATTGCTGCCTTGAGAAGGGGACTTGCAGGCTGGGCCCTTCTTTGAAAGGCTACGTACAAATCCATAACATCTCGATAGGCTTCAGTTTTCAAAGAAGGGCCCAGGTTGCATGTGAGCTGTGCGAGTGGACCAGTATGACCAGTTGCACTGCTATCTGCTAGCTGCCTTGCTATCACTTTGTCAACGTCCTCTGCGACCTCAGTACAGTCATACTACTGTGAATGTGTCTACGTTGACTGATGGAAGAAACATGTCGACTAATAGCGAAGCAAAGGCGGGAAATCGAGTACCTGCTACATCGTCCTAGGGTGGGAAATGAGGGTTTCTTAGTTGTGGTTTTTTTAATGTTACTGCACCTAGAGCAGTAACGGGCCCATTACTAGTTTGTTATAAGTAAACTGCATTAAGTACACCTGGATAATAAAAATACACTGAAATAAATCTTGGTGAACCTTTTTGATTATACATGAGTCCAGTTTATTAAGTTTTCGTTTCGTTATATCGATATAAAACTCTTAATTATTTAATATCAGTAATTTAATTAATACAGCTGTACTTCAACCAACTCGCTTTGATTAAAATTCGCTGATTTAATGACCAGCCAGCTGGGTTGTAACTGTCACGTTTAGATAGTCATGACACGTTGTATGAAAAAAATCCATGTAAAACAGAGAGACCGTTTAAGTGTAACGAATTTATGATACCCATGTGATGGCTTTGTTCGTGGATGCTTCTTATGCTTTTTTTCCATCAAAAAATAAAATTACAAATGAATTGTTATAATCATTAAATGAAGAAAGGTATGAATTTAATTCGTGATTGTTTCCCAGGTGGGCGTAATATTTTTGGGGTGGGCACAGCCCACGCAGTCCACTCTGTAGTGCCGTGAGTGTTGCAAAGTAACCGTTGAAATATATAAGATAACGCAAATTATTGCAAACACACATTAGAATAACATCATAAGTCATACAGTCGTGCAGGAAATAAGGTGACAGTGAGGCAAAACTAAAACAACATTCCGATAAATACCGTATTAAAGTACATATTTACTTACATACAAACAAATATATGGTTTCTTCGAACTATTTTATACATATTTTAGATACATATGTTACGTTAAAAAATATAGATAAAGATCAAGGATTTTTAATCATTGCAGACTAAACGTTAATTAAATGCATCATTAAAACAGGGATTTTTACCCTGTACCTAGCTTGAAATAATTCTAATAATTGTTTGTAGTTTGGTAACACAAATTTGACATCCCGCTTTCGTGTAATCGAAGATGGTTTCCAAAAATTCCAAAATCATGCAAATCAGTGCAACCAAGAGACCTCCAACCAGAAAAACAAATATCACAAGAATGTTTCCCGACATGTTAGGCTTCTTGGGGATAATATTTTCCTTCGCCATTTTGAAGTCAGATCTATTAATAAATCTGGGCCACCACTCAAGCAAACCAGTGTTTTCAATGAAAGAAAATTGCTCCAGTATTGAGGATGGGACATAAGAGTGAACATAAATGAACAAAACTCTTAGTGACGTATAAGCACGACTACCAACATCAGAATGTTTTCCCGACTTTTTGAGCGATCGATGGAAAATCTGTGCTAAATAATTTGGCAGCACCCAAGCACTTTTAGTGCAGTTATGTAGATCATCCCAAATGATATCTTGTTGCATTTTTACAAAACGATCATCCAAAGCGTTCGAGTCTTCAAACATTTTACGGCTAGAACCGTTCATTAAGCCAACTCTTACAAAGTCCTCAAAATAACCTACGGGTTCTCTGATTGCTTCGAGTGCCTTTGGATGCAATCGAGAATAATTTTTCACTTTGTGTGTGTTTGCCATGTTATCTGTCTCGATATTGCCAAGGAGCCAGAAGCTTGCATCTTTACAAATTAAAAAGCTGCCTTTTGAAACATGTGACCGTTCAACTTCACAATTGTGGGGATAATTCCACGAATAATGAAAGTCAAAAATTCGACTGTACAGTGTAATATTGTCCTCAATAATCTCGTCTATGTTCTGATAGGAAATGTGTGAACGAGGCATCACAATTGTGTACACGTTCTCACTTTTAAAAGCATTGCTAATCACCAAACCTGCGAGAAGCATTCCACTCATTACAAATTTAGTTTTTATATTTTTGGTGAACTTTGTTGAGAACGGGTCGCCTTGCTCCAACAAAGTTTTATAAATGCTCAGGACACTAGTTGACAACGAAATCGATTTTTGTTTAACTTTGGAAAAAATAACAATAGTACCAGGTAGCAAAATACGAGCTATAAAAATGCAAAGCCAAACCTTCCATTCGAAAACAGATATGAATTTGAGAAATGGGAAGGGTTCGACTCCGCGTGAGCCACAACTGACAAAGTGAAGCCTTCCAAATATGTTGTTTACCTTTAGTGTTGAGTCGTAATGCGAAAAGTCTGTCTCGTAAATCCAAGCCTCCCTTCGAAGATACTCTGTGACATGTTTATAGCCCAAATTTTTAAAATCCAAGGGATCATGAAAGGTTAAATTTCCCATAAATCCTGTGAAAATGGATGTATAAGCAAACCCAAGCATTTTTACTTTGTCCGCATGTCCTGCAACAAGCAAATGTTTAAGTGGCTGATTTAATTCGTTAGATTGTTCCTTGAGAAAATCCATAGTAAACTTTCCCAAATCGACAAACGAACTGGATACCAGCTGTGCTGGAAACGCCACAAACTTTTGTGCTTTTCCTAACAAGGCTATGTAGTCAAATGAAAGCTGATCCAGTCGCACAACATTTACATTTACAAAATTCCGACACTCTGGACAGGGAAAAATTACATTTATCTTCCGAATATTGCATTCGAAATTAACTTGTATTTTTTGAGCTTTGGTGTTGCAGACAACGTGAGCGCTAATTGGTACGTGATTAAAGATAGGATCTACATCATTTTCTTCAAAAATTTTGTTTCGTCTAATCGTCCAGGCAGCTAATGAAACCGAATCGTAGTCGTCCACACTTGCTTTTGTGTCAACTAATATATGAATTTGTGGCCTTAAACTTGGCACACTTACTAATCGACTATTCGATAACTCAGCCAGTTTATCAAAAGCCTCCGTGTATTTCCCAAGACGAAGTAAGTTATCCGGCATAAATAATTCTACCTGGACTGCACATTGCCATGGTTTCGACGACAAAATAAATTCGGGTGAGTTTGGGTCAAGACACTGGCGAGAATTTTTATCTGCTGGCCAAAGCGAGTAGAGATATTTCAATAGCGAACACTGATAGCCGAATTCGGTAAAAAATTCATCGGGTGGTTGATTGATGGAGTAATTTCCATTGCGATAAGGTATCAATTCGTTGGGGATCCATATAATATTCACGTCAGAAGATGTTTTCTTGTTAATTGGATTAATATAATCCACACGACCAAGTGCTATGTCGAATTGCCTGAGCATCACAGGAAACGTAAATTTTGGAGACAAATCAATACCTTCGAAATTGTTAAGTATAATGAGGCAGTGCTCATCAGTAAATGGTTTGAGAGTTGAGTACAGGTTGTCCACAGTTTTTGGTATTTTGATAAAAGCTGGCATGGATGAAATTTGTTTGACGTATTTTGTGAATACCCAAGATCTACTTAGCGGTTTTAAATCGTTTTTAGTATTTGGGTCTGACGAGGACATGGCATGCAACAGTTTTGTTGTAAGGGTGTATTTAAACTTAATTGGTTGCTTGTCTTCACCTCTGGAGACATTTTGTGCGCTAAGCAAACTAACAAGGAAAATATGGAAATGTATAGATATGTATAATTTACAAGTTTCCATTTTTCGTGTGATCATTTTTCACTGAAGTTATATTTTTTTAGTATGGACGTTTTTTTGCAACAGTTAATTATATAAGCTGGCAAATATATAAACCCGCTATCGTTAGGATTTTAATAATAAATCGCCTTAATCGATTTTGACAGTTTGAATTGGATATTTTTATATTGATTGGTTTTACCTTTAGTCAAGTTTATATTGACCTGGATTTACTGTTGGTTAATTTATTTGACGATTTGGTTTTCCCAATTGGGTATATGTTATATTGATTTTATACTTTCTCCAAGTGGCATATATTGCTTATAACAAACCAATTGACATCATATACTTAATAGATATGACATCGATCATTGGACGCTTTTAGAGATTCCGTTTTGCACCAATGTTGGTAACTTCGTCTCTTGGATTTCGAGTTTTCCTGTCGATTTGAAACGCTATCATCGGCGGTGCGTTGATCTTCTGTTTTACGGCTAACTTTGGTATCTATTCAAACAAAGTAATTTATGTAAGAATATCATAGAATACCATACTTTTGAATTCGGTGACCGTGTCTCGCCTTTTTTCAAACACTTATTACTAACAAATCAGACTAGCCAATGGTTTTTGTGACTATTTTTAGTATAACTTATATTAATTTTTTCATTTTATATTGTTGTGAGGTCAAAAACAATTTTCAGTATTTGTACTAGTAAATGAAGCTACTTTCACGTAACTGAAGACATGTGAACATGTCAAAGTTTCCAATTATTTAACTTCAATTTTTTACAGATGTTTTGAATGTAATGATTTTTAATTTGGTAAAATTACAGCTTTTGGTATCACCAAATCGCCAAAAAGTTAGTATTAATACGGAAAAGATGAACGTAGGTCGTACTAATTTTTCTATTAAGCTTACCACAAAATAAATGTTTCTAGAAAGTTTAAAAAAAGTTGAAAATTTGAAATGGTTTAACCATATTAACTTAAGCTGAATATGTTTTAAAAATGTGCTATTGCTATTGGAGTATGAGAACGAGAGTATGCTTCAAACAAGTGTCTACGAAACGTCCGTTTTATAACTACTTTTGCAACCGCTGGTTTTGTTCGAATATGCACGTGTTTGAACTTTCTCATAGAATAATTAAATGCTTTTCAATACGAACGAAGATAAGATAAGAATGCCATTTATATTTTAATATCCATGCATGTAATTGTTTTTTTCCATAGCTAGATGTATGATATAAAAAATATATGTAACATAAACTAACTGTAAGACATTATACAGATATTTTGAGTTTTTTAAATCATCGGTTTTTAATTGATTAACCTCTTTTGACATAATACAGAACTATTTCAATCATTGCTTTTCACGTAAAAAATGTATTATGGTAGAAATTTCGTTTTTTTGTAGTCCGCACTAAACGTTCCAGTTTTCACTCGTTTTACGAGTAATGTTTTCTTATATTACTTAAACAAATTATTGCAGATCGTTTTTGAGAAAACGCACTTTCATTTGTCATGTACTATTGTAGAACGGATAAAATTTGTCGTACAATCTTGAGAAATAAACCTGGCTGTCAGATTTCTTCTGCATGCAAATTTCAACTTTGAGCTCGTTTCAAAAGAGATATTTGGCAAAGCTGTTTGTATACAAGACAGGGATTTGCTCCTTTAAAAAACAAAAAATGTATGAGGAAAACGTGAAAGGAAAATATAAAGGAATTGTCGTATATTTCTAACCGTTGCTTTCATTACAGAACCATTTCTTTTGGAGCAAACTGTAGTTTCACTTGAATTAACTAATAATCTGTTTTAACTGATTTTTGTTATTAAACCGTGAGATAAATAAGTCATTGTTATTGTTAGCAGCTCTACGTTTTACACTATAGATGGGTTTTAATTTTTTTGCATATTTTTTAATATGGGAGCAATGATGGCAAATTTTTGTAAAAATGAATTTATCTTGCCATCTTTCTATGATTTATACAATATATGTGCAATATATATACAATTTACATTATTTTTTTAAAAAATATTCATATGGATAGAACATCAAAGAGATTGGAATTTTTCTTAAATTGTTGAAAAACAGGGAAACAGGAAATTACAACGTATATTTGGATATTGGACAGCTGCAACATGTTACTTATGACGAACACAATAATATGATTTTTGGTGATTGTAATTTTAATTGCACAGAATATGGCATATTGTTTAAATCAATCTAGTTACATTACATTTTGTTTAAAAACTTATCAGCAGTGTTTTATTCATTGTAAAATAAACGTACAATACATTTAAACAAGTATGTTTAAACAGTATTTGATTTCACAATTATACAGTTGGTAGGTTCTTTGCTTGAATTTCTACACAATACTCTTTACAGTTGGCTTACACAAACTTTAAATTCCATATTTGATATGACCTAATAAAATTTCCTACAACTCAAAAACCATACAGTAGTAGTATTATCTCTTCTCAATTTAAAGTCGGATCTACTAATAAATTTCGGCCACCACTCAAATAAATCAGTGTTTGGAAAACAGAAAATTGCTGAAGTATTGTAGATGGTAAGTATGCATGCTTATACCAGGAATTAATTTCTTGGGATGTGTAAGCATCGCTATTTGCATCAGAATGTTTTCCATATTTTGGCATATTTCAATGGAAAATTTGTTTAGAACTAAACTACAGTAAAATAGGAGCATTTCTAATACCATGTATACGCTTGCATTCAACCTGTTAGAATCACGTTTTTAGTAATGGGTTATTTCAAGCATGACCAGACCCCCAAAATTTTGATGTTCGAATTTTCTTTTGGTTCGATATTAGTTTGATATAGTACTACCTAAAACTAGTAAACGCAAAGTTTCAGGAAGCTGAGTGCGCTCCTGTGTGCACAATGACCGAAACCCCTAAATCGAGTTAAATGGTA